>JAKMXF010000332.1:900059-982983 GCA_024704765.1 Oopsacas minuta | reverse complement strand
TCAATAAAAATTTTATTGTAATTCTTAGTAAAAATTTATAAATGGCAGATTTTCACTATTTTACTTGTAGAGGTATCATGCATTCATCGATAGATATACCAATATTTAAAAATAATTTTGCAAAAAAACTAGACGTGATACGTATATTTTACAACATTTTTCAAAATCAGTATTAAAATGTGGATTAGAAAATGTTTTGCAATAACAATCAGCAAATAAAATCTTTTTCCCCGCAGGGCTGTGATATCAAATTGAGATTCATAGATTGTGAGAAGAGTCACATCACGATTCCCGATACTGTGCTACATGGAATAGTAAACTGGCCAACTAGAGAAACTAGACGGTAGAACAACTTTTCAGTTTTCGATATTTGAGATGGGCTTCTCAACAAGTGCCATCCCAATTGGGTAATAATTTTTGTATATTCAATGTCTCTTCACTGAATGCTTGGAGCACTAGCAAACAGTCTTGAGATCAGCAATATATCATAGGGGGAGAGACCGAAGCAAATTTTCTGGGTTATGTGGCACTGAATAACAGGAAATGCTCCTCATTATCATAAACCGGGGGGCAGAACAGAGACTGGGGATTGAATGTGCAGAAATACACCCATATACTTGTAATACATAAGTTGAAATCTCAAGTTCACAACAAATGTCAAAAATAAATATATATATATAATACAGGGAAAATATTTACCATTTATGGGCAAATAACATAGTATAATACAAAAGATAAAACAAGCTGATGCCTTAGTCAAAATCCCTGAACAAACTAATATATACTGTTAATACATTATTATGCTCTCCAATGACTCCCAAATTAATAAACATTAACAATGACTTCATAAATTCGTCCTAGGTGTGGATTTTCTAGGTCGCCTTGATAAGACATGCCAAGTGCTTATATCTCTGATTTGTCACCATTCATTAGTTTTTTGGATGAAGAACTCAAAATCTTGGTAAAGGTCACAAGTAGCTCCACTGAAGCTATTCTTTAGAGCATTGATCATAATTTCAGGAATTTGGAAGATTAATCCCATCCTCTACTTGTCTTTACCTGTAAGGTGGTGATGTTTAACACTGGCTGTATAAATAATCTTGGAAGGCACTCTCCTATGCTTTGGAAGTGGTTCAGTACAATTTTCTTCTGTTATGCTGAAATGTTAATTTAAGTAAGTTTAAGATCTCTTCTATTGGAGTACATTGAGTGTTATCAGGATTGCCGTGGGAGTGAGAATGGAATGAATTTCCACCTGTGGGAATACTATGGGAATCCCCATGTGAATCTTGAGAATCCCTATAGGAATCCTATGGAAATCCTGTTGGAATCCTTATGACGGATTTGATAGGATTCACTTTCAGAACTCTGATAATCCATAATAGTTCCATTTTCGTAATACAAGATTATATGCATGCACTCCAATCCCCATTGTAATACAGTGAATGCTAGTTATAAGAACATATTCGGGAACTGAATATAATGTTATTACAACCGCTATGTGGTATATACTAGATGTTGATTATGAAACCCCTTCATTTAAACACATTTGGATATAGAAACCATATTATTGAAAAGTATTCTCATATCTACTATATAATTTATGCCGATTCTAATAAAATTGGTAATGAGAACCAACACTAAGATTGTTCTTATTACCTGCATAATTATATAGGGCAATATAGTAACCGTTTTCTAGTATGATGTTCTTATATCCGGTAAGTTCTTATAACCGGCATAGAATGTTCGTATAACCGGTGTTCTTGTATCCGGCATCTAATGTAATATGTTTCCATATTTATGAACATAAATATTCACTAATCACAACTGCTTACTGTTTGTCTGTCTGCTTGTTTGGCCCGTTCTAAGGTAAGCTGAAATGGAAAGAGCAGATGCTACAGTTAGTTACAATATATACCTGAACACCTGCTTTACGAGGCCCAAAGACCCGAATGGGGACATGAAATGTTCGTAACCCTCGTAGTGCGCTAGTTTATTTCTAAATTGATAATTTAACGGTATCTAATAAACACATACACAAATTTCACCATTAATTAATTCACACATTCGAATCACTAGTTCAGATTATTCATGTTGTCGTTTAATTTTGTACACATAACGCTGATTCATATAGTCTAGTTAGTTTTACGTATCATGGTGTACAGTTTACTGATATTAACAAGGCGTCGGTTAAGCGTGAGCAGAATAATGAAAAAGCAGAGATCATGGAGTTTGCGGCAAAATTTTACAAGGAAATCAGAAGTTGATGAAAGAATTCGAGCAATTGAGGTAAACGGTGAGATTGCGCCTCTTCTTGTCTGTAATTTAGGTAAGTCAATTTACATTGGTTCAAATTTGTTCATTCAAGAAATCATGGGTAAATCAAAGCAGTTTGAAATCACTGAAACTTCAAAGTACTTATTCTTGTACCAAGTTGGAAAATAGTGAGGTACAACCAAAAGATATTAGGGACATGAAGCAGGCACAAGAACCTGTAGCTGAACGAAAAGCTTCGGAGTTGACCTACTCTCTAGCACCCATAAATTTCAATTAACGGGCATGCCAGAACCGTATCAGAAGTAGGTAATTTTGCAGCCAGTGTTACCCATTCAGAAGTCTTGCTTTTTGACTTCTCAATTGGCTGGACCAAACTCATAAATCATTTGGTACAATGCGGGAAAGAGTCACAAGGAAAATTGGAACAGAGTTTCAATATTGCTACAAAAAGTGCTGATTTTGGTGTCTCTGGAATTATAGATTATCGGTCAGCAAATTATAAGCATCGAATCCCCTACGGTGCTGTAATGGTATGTGGATTAGATCATAAATTCGATTTGTTTCGCTTCCCACTACGAGTGGGAACATTTGGAATAAGAAGACGCTCGACATACTTCCGAATTTTTTTCAAATTCAGTGGGTGAGCTTGGTCGGAAATTTCTAAATCTATTTTCACTAGCTCTGACAACGAAGAAAAAAGGTAGCAGGGTTTGACGTGAGGTATGACACAGCTGAAGCAAATCTTGCTGAATGAGTTGAATGCGTCGAGCATACACTAGAAATATGTGTCAATGACGTTAATGAAAAAGATGCTCCAAAAGACCTGAAGTTATATAATCAGCAGATATCACAAATCGAGAAATCCTTTAACAAGCTACCAGGTTTAGCTAAACACTTACCTCTATCGATTCTTGAATAATCAACCACTAACAACTTGGAGGTCATACTAAAATCGTTATAATGCGTCTATAAGAAATTACTCCCATTATCAACTTTCTGGGGAGCAAGAACTTATTGATAATCTCCCTCCTTGGAATTATGTAAATCACAATTACAAATTATCATGGACCCAAATACTCTCTTGATAAATTGGAAGTCAACTGTCCAACAGCCATTATTTAGAACTCGACACAAATTACAACAGGAAAGAAGTCAGAATTGACGAACTATTCAGGTTACCGAATAAAACAGGAAGCCATTTGAGAGCAGTTGGGGAAATAAGGTTTGGACATATTCTGGGAGCTCATTCTCAAAGACAGCCGCCTGTTTATACAGGTATTGATTTTTATTCAAAAATGAAGGACTTGATATAGCTTGTTGAAGTAGATGCAGTTCCATTTGGAAATAGACACAACAATTCAACAAAAGTTGGTTAAAGCAGCTCCTATATTCGATTATGTTACTGAAAATGAAGGAAAATGATGATCAAGCAGCTTAAGTTCGAACTTAATGGCGGTTCAAGATAAACGATTCAGTTCCGAAAAGAACAGTATAATACTATTTTCGACAGCTTTTTCGAACCGAAAAGATCGAGTCAATTACTAATAGTCATACGAACGTTGACAAGCAACTATTATATGAATTAGAAAAGTATATAATCCGGCATCTTCCCACTACAAATGTCCAATCTTATTGTAAACATGCAGACTGTATATTAATATGACAAGTAACACAAACTACTTTCAGTGTCCCTGCATCATCTGCGGCTATTGAACGTGTCTTCAGCGATTGCAGGAATCATTTAACAAAGCTGCTTCGCAGATTGGAACCTGGGAAACTTACGGCTCTCACCTATTTAAGTAGATTTCTAAATATTCCAACATGTGTGATAGTTTCGAAAATCATCCCCAAGGAACATTTGATTTCGAGTTATACGAGGTAATGAGATACCTCATATGTGTTAAGAATAGTGATTAGAAAGGTATTTACTATTTAGGCTACACATTAGCTGAATAGAGATTCGTTAGACTTTGCTACGTTTGCTAAATATGCTTTGTATGCTAGCTATGTTTGGAATCAAAGGTGTTGAATAAGGAGAAGAGAATTGGATTGTATAACAGGAGCATACAAGACAAATGGAATTCAGAGGATTCGTGTGAGCCACTTTCTTATATCAAGCATAAAAATCTTTAAAGATAGATACAAGGGTTGTTCAATAAGTAATGAGACTAATGTATCGAATTCATATTCTAGTTAATACAGCTCTAAGCCTAATATCAGATTACAAGCCTAACTTGATTGTCTAACTTCGATACAATATACTCTTTACTCTACTAGCATAATCTTCAGTATAAAGTTTCATTTGTATGGGCTACTTTTTCAACTAATAGATCTTGCAAAGAAGGAAACGACAAAAAATTTGGTACCTGTAGAAAAAGGAGAATGATGGCTCATATATTCTTCGTGAAATGCAGGATATTTTCGGTGATGAATGTCCTTCGAAAGCTACTATGGATAGATGGATCGAACGTTTTGATAATGGCGATGAGGAACTTCACGATGACCCTCGTCCAGGTCGTCCGACTTCCTCAAAAACTTGCAGTAATATCGAGAGGGTCCAAACAATTTTGGACGAGGACAGACGAATAACACTGCGAAAATTAGAAGCGAGGGTGGGTATATCAAAAGCCACACTACACTCGATTATCACTGAAGATCTGGAAATGTCGAAGGTAACTGCGCAATGGGTCCCAAAACTTCTTTCAAAAAAACAAAAACACGAAAGGGTCAGAGTTAGCAAAGAATTACTTTCAAGATACAAGACAGAGGAAGACTTTTGGGATCGTATAGTAACGGGGATGAAACTTGGTTCCATTATTATGAACCAGAGAGCAAAACTCAATCGAAGCAGTGGAAGAGACGTGATGAACCTGTACCCATCCAGGTAAAGGCCGCAAAATCAGCACGGAAGAGAATGGCAACAGTATTTTGGGATAGGGAAGGAATTATATACCTCGACTGGTTGCCTGAGAAGACAACCATAAACAGTGATTATTACGTTGACGAATTGAAAGAATTGCGTCAAGCGATTAAACGTGAGAGGCGAGGAAAGTTGACACGTGGTGTATTGCTGCAACATAACAACGCAAGGCCCCCATGTAAGCTCTAAGACAATGGTTGCAATTGACGACTTAGGATTCAAATGCCTCCCTTATCCCCCGTATAGTCCAGACCTGGCTCCAAGCGACTACTGGCTGTTTGGAGAGATGAAGAGATTTGAGGATTTCAAACGGCTGGAGTATGAATAAAACAGTGGAAAAAGAGAACCTTACAGAATTCTATACCACTGGGCTGGAAAAGTCACCAAAACAATGGAAACTATGTGTATATTAAAGGGCGAATTTATCGAAACATTTGATAACACAGGCCTACACCTTTTAATTGTATTGATTTTATCAACTGATATATACTAATTCTGTGTTGCTGATTCCGATTATTTAGTCAGTTTCTCCCTAATACGTCCAGTTATCTCACAATCCTATTACTACATTTATAGAACAATTGGTTTCAACCCTTATATGTTAGATTGGATCAATTAAATTTCTGAAAATATCAATATTTCATTCACTAAGAATAATGATATAATTGTTACTAATATGAATGGAAGAAAGTGATACTATAAACATGTAATATGAGCACTATTCAATCTAAAATTTTCTCTTGTTTGACTTTCTTGAACGTTGTTCGTTAGGACAATCTCTTTTTAGGCACCAACAGTAATCTGCCATCATATTTGTGTCCCATCTTCCTTGATATCGCTGTTTCATCACTTTTATGTCTTGATGGAATCGTTCACCTTGTTCTTCACTCATATCACCTAGATTATCCGGAAATCTATCAAGATGGTCTCTCAAATAATGAATTTTAATACTCATATTACAGCCAAGAGCATGATAGCTGTCAACTAACTCTGTGACTAGTTCTTTGTAGTTGGATGCCTTTTATTACCAAGGAAATTAGAAACGACATTAGAGAAGCCTGCCACGCTCTCTTCTCTTCCTCGTTCATTGAATCTTTGAAGCTGTTGTCCCTAAGTAACTTGCGAATCTGCGGACCTTTGAATATCCCTGCCTTTTTCTTCTCTTCACTGATTTCTGGAAAATAATTTCGGATATACTTGAAACAATATCGGTCTTTATCCAGTGCTTTGATGAATTGCTTCATTAAACCAAGCTTAATGTGAAGAGGAGGTAGAATTATTTTATTTGTATGTACCAGAGGGTTATTAATTACAATTTTGTCCCCAACTTTCAAACTTTCTCTCGGAAGGCCACTTTTCCCTTATCCAATGCTGGTTCCTATCTCTACTGTCCCAATAAACAAAGAAAACAGAGGTACTTAGTGAACCCAGATTGTTGTCCTAATAGAAAGTTGACCATTTTGAGATCAACACAGATGACCCAATCATGTGCAGAGTATTTAATGATCTCTAATATCTCTTTCACATTATTGTACTCCTCTTTGAGTTTAACTGAATATCCTATAGGAATTGAACCGAATATATTTCCATTATGGAGTAGTACACATTTCAGACTCCTTTTGGAGCTCTCAATAAACAGCCTCCAGTCACTTGGATTGTAGTTCGGAACTCCCATTGCCAGTAGAAGACCCTCAACATTTGGGCAAAACACCAAACCATTCTTTTTGCAGAAATACTGTTGAAATTCTTGCTCCCTGTAACGATATAATGTTACATTTGTTCCTTGAGGAGTAGATTGTTTTCTTTCAATCTAGATGCAAGCAACTCAAAGATTCTTTCGAGAGGTAAAGGTCACGAATTAAATCATTCAAATCCACTTTGTTAAATAGAGAAGGCTCCGAGGAAGGACCTTGAAAATCAACATCATATTTACAGTCATGGTCATTGACTTCTTCCGAATTGGCACCATCTTCATCATCATGGAGTCCGAGAAACTCTGTGAATATTGGTACAGGTAGATCACTACAATGAGGGATTGGTCGAATAGCAGATTCTAAATTTGGGTAATTAAGCAAGTGTCTGTTACTCTTTTTGCAGCCCATAACATTTACCATGCAGAAATAACAATCATCGAAATGATTTTTGATTCTCTCCAAATCATAGGAATTCCGAAAGGGAGGTGTTTCTCTTTACCCTTACTCAATGACCTCAATAATTATACACAAGATTTACAGACCTTATGAGGTGCCCAACTTTTGTCCTGGTCGCCCAGCTTAACTTTGAAATACGCATGGTAAGTTCTATTCACAAATTCAGTAATATTCTGCATCTGAGGTTTCGGAGTATAGAAACCACAAATATAACAAAAATGTCTGGAGAATTGAAACACTTTTTTTTCGACATATCAACAAAAAAGAATACAGACTAGTTAAAAACCAATAAGCAAATAAGACTATTTGAATATATATACTATGTACATAATGTCATTGTTGTAATATGTAATCATGAGCAATTTTTGGCAAAAATCGAAATTTTTCTGAAAATGTAGCTATACAGGGTGTAACAAATTGATGGCCTATACTTTGTAGATATATATTTGGTGTTGTACATTAGTACATACTGTTAATTACTTTCCTATATAAGCTCCAGAAAATTCCAAACACTTTTGTATTCTTTTCGGCATGCTACTTATAAGATTGTCTAATATTTCTGGTGAAATTTCTGACCATGCCAATTTTACAGTTTTTTCAAGCATTTCAATGTTTGTACACATTTCCATCTCATCGACCTGCTTTTTAATATCGCTCAAAGATTTTCAATCGGGTTTAAGTCAGGGGAGTTCCCAGGCCAGATACCCTTCTGCCAAAACCATTGTAGATTTAATTTGCACCATTCCTGTGTTACTTTTGCATGTGCTGGAGCTCCATCCTGTTGGAAATATAATTGGACATGTTTGGGAGAAGTTGTCGTACCAAGATTGATCCAGTTTTGCGTTTTCTTTTGAGAGAAGGCAAAAGGAATTTTGTCAGGATTTCCTCAGCATAATATTTAGCGGTAACAGTGGAGCCAACTGGTATAATGTGAAGGTCCGAGAGTGCACAATAGGACATCATACCCCATACGTGCAATTTGGAGGGAAATTTTATCTTTTCTTGAGGTAACAATGTGAGATTATTTTTTGCCCAAATTCGGTCATTTTGTCTGATTGGTGTGTGAAATATTTCAAATGGAGACTCATCAGAGAAAAGTATACGTCTCCAGTCATCTACAGTCCAATATTTTCTCTCTTTACAAAAGGAAACTCGGTTAGCTTTCTGTTTATCAGTTAGTCGAGGTTTTACAGGTCTTTTAAAACTTTTTGCCCTAATCACGTTTGTTAAGTATCGATGAACGCTCATATGTGAGATTGAGATCCCTTTTACCTTTAGCCTTTTGGATAATTTCCTTGTAGATTGTTGCCTTTTAGAAACAGACTTGGATATTACAATTTTTGCAACTCTAGGTATGGAATCCTTGCGTCCCCGCCCAGGCAGATTCTTCAGAGACTTCCCTAGTGTATAACTAGCCCACCACCTACGTATTGTACGAATATCTGCACCAAATTCAATGGCTACGTTTCTTTGAGTTTTTCCACGTAATAACATGCCAATAGCTATGTGTCTTTTTCGAATAGCATGCTCTTTAAACATCGCAAAATTAGCTAATAAATATGAAATTATGAGTTAGCATATTTGTGGTTAAATGTGAGTCATACCTTGCAATATAATTAAATATCATTAGTTATGAATAGAATTAACATAGATATAGCAAATAGTATAAATTCGTAGATACTTGATGTGGCTGTGTTTTATAAATAATTAATTGTAAACAATAGGGCATCAATTTTGTTACACCCTGTATGGTTGTGAAAAAAACTGACGTGATAAGAAAAAACTGAATAGATATTCAGAATCAGCGCACCTAAATTAGTCTAAATCAGTGATCAAACTATAAACAACTGCAATATAGCATTTTTTGTAGGCCTGTGTAATTAATTATGACAAGTATAGGTTGACTATATGAATTATGAAAAAAGTCTTGTTACTTATTGAACAACCCTGGCATATATACATATAGATTAATTGCATTATAATAGTATAGATTACATCATATATAGTCAGGGTTGACTAGTTTAACCCACCCCCATGGTTTAAATCATGGTTAAAACCATGTTAAACGCTCTTTTATGATCAAAACTGATTATTAAACTGTGGGAAACCACATTTAATTTGGTAAACTACCTCAACTGTGTTTGAGTCTCTCACTTAGGATTTCCAGACAAAAATTTGATTAAATTGTAAACACAGTAAATATTCAAAGCCCTCATAAAAAAGATCTGTAATCGTACAATTGACATAAAACTAGACGTTATTTAGTAAGAATTTTAGCATTCATTCCGAATAAATATATGTAATAAATCATATTAAAATTGAGTCTCCAAAAAGGGGAATTATACTTCTAGAGTTTGATTAACCCGGGTAAAACCGGGTTTTAGCCACTGGGCTGGGCTAAACCTATTTAGCCCGAGTTAAACTCCAACCCCGTATGTAGTGATTGAACATATATAGTAAGTGACTAAATAATTTATTAAGCATGGGCTTTGGCAGCAAAAACTGTATTATTCTTGAATAGAAAGTCCATATTGCGGATCCACGTGTGCAAATTCTTTACGAGAAAATTGAAAAAATTATCATGCAGAGCGGATTTAGAACATTGATTGCACATCAAATTTTCACACATATATTTTACCGTAAATGCATTTTAACTCTGGATCGAGGAAGTTATACGTTTAGAAAGTATGATCGGCTGATGGAAAATCAGTAATTTTGGTTCTATCGGAGATTAAAGTTTATTTATAACAGATAGGGTTATTGACTTATGAATTTCCTAAAGAATGAAAGGATAATGGGGACAACTATAAATGTGATAATTTCGATTATTATTCATGGGGTATGAAAACAGTGTTTGCGTTACTACAATGTAAAAACGACTCTTTCGATTTTCCGAAAGATAAATATTTTGAGAATCTTAATATTCAATGACTTTCAAATCATACATGTTTCGATACCAGATTCTCATGGGCTATATTTTTCCAAACACGATTGACGTTTAGGCACACCAAAATGGAATATGTAATACATTAGAGTCTCGTTAATACGAACACGATTAGGAGCACAAATTGTACACTTTATCAGTCCCCTTCGATACGTACTCCGGAAAGAAGTATGAATTCTGGCAGTCCCTGGTTCACATATTAACTAGAGTCTACTGTACAATGTTTGTTGAGTAATAAATTGGTATTTACTATCCTCTGTGACGTCAGGAGAATTCAAATTTTGACCTGTTTGGCTCAATCACTTTGGCTACAAAGCTCAAGTTAAAAAATGCTCATTTGGCTCAATATTTGGCTTGAAAATATTCGTATTACCACTATTCTATAATAGCGGCAATTTCTCCAAACATTATGAACTTTTAACAAACCATTTCTGAGATATGTTAGCTAAGTTCTGAATATCGGACGTTTGTTGAGCCATCTCCCTCTCGATTTTACAATTTTTCATAAATGACCGATACGGTAACTTTTAGGACTCCATTATTCGAGTTATGACGTTGAACAATGAACACCGATCCATACTTGGTAGTATTGAACATAAATCATGAAATATATACAGTGTATAGCATAATGTCTTATATTTATGAGATACGTACAAAGTTGAGCATAACTAATCAGTGGAGTAGTGAGAGTTTAATATTACTCTTAACTAACACCTGAATGACTTAGATCTGAGTGTTCGGAACAGTTAGCCAATTATGCAATTCTACTCTCTCTTCATCATCTTCAATCAATTCGTCATCAATATCAATTTCCTGAATATCTTTCTCGAGATTTTCTGTGTTTGATCTCAAAGCTCTATCCGGCACTCTAGGTTAAAATTTTAAGTGACCATACAATCAATAAGACTTTGAGGGTAAATAGGATTTTCTCCTCTTGTCTGGAAGCGAAGATCCCATAATTTTGTAATCGTGAATGGAGCATTTCACCACTTGGCTCTGAACTAATTGCTGCTCTTGCATGAGGGATAATTTCAAAACTATTGAAATACTCTTCATAATGGTCTGAGAGAATATACTACTTCAAAGACCATGAGAAACCCATATTATGTCATGTCTCACGAAAATTTCTAATGCTGTATTTCCATCTAAATTTCCTTACATTGCATAGACAAGCCTGTTTAGCAGGCTTCAATTCAATTAATGCAACAAGAATTTTGCACAATTTTTGGGAATGGGATATATTTGAAAATTGTCCAAGAGCATTGAACATGAATTGCCCTCCAGAGTACCATCCCAATATTCTGATTTAAAAATGTTAAACTTGTGCAGTGCAGTTTGTAAAGTTTGCGCTTTCCTCTTCTCGATGAACCATCATAAGGCCTTGCAATACTGTATAATTTTTTACCAATCCCCAAAGAATATGTAATGGAGGGTGAGTAATATTTCCAAAACTGACTCAGTCCAAATAATGATAGGTTTTCATTGACGACGTTATGATGCTTTTGGAAAGATCTCTCACAATTCTTCACACATCCTCGATTCATCAGGTATCCCGATACAAATAGTACCATTACCCCACAAACAATAGGGAATAGGGAAGTTGCTGGAAGTTAGTTGGACTCCAACAAGCAGAGCTGCTATTGTTCATTCACAAGCAATTTGGACGGGAAAATCAAAGGGAATAAGTTAAGTATTGATGGATAAGTAAACAGTTGTTTCATATTGTGATAGTTCTCAGAACCCTTTCCAATGGCAAAGTCGAATTTAGTTAGGAGACTATTAGTAGTTGGCAAATATGAACATCTAGGCTTCATCGAGATAACATTTACAGATATTTCAAGAAAAATTTCCGCCCGTCGATATGAAATTTGTTATCAATGAAAAAGAAAACGGTGTCGCCTCTGGTGAAATCACCATACTTTCACGATGTATCTCAAGTGTAACTGGAGTAAAATATCACCAAAGAAGGAAATTTTCATCCCAAGCCCTTATGATTCCATCAATAGGGAACGTAATTCCTTCTCTAAATAGTAATCTGCCTAATTCCCAGTAAGAATGTTTTCAAGAACCGAGTGGCCTAATCTTTGAATACTTCGAGCAGCTTCAACGCTCAACTCTATATTAACACAACTTCTACCTGCATAGCTAGCTGTAGATACCACAATTTGGTTGGTGGGATCGTGAGGATGAAGCAAACTAACTGGAATATGAATATTGTCTCCTTGCATTGATTTTTAGTGTACTATGTTGCAACTGCACTAGTGAAACCTCGAGTTTCTACTATATTTGCAGATAGTTCACCTGCATATGAAGATCTATGAGGGTGTAACATAATCCTTTGACAAAATTTCTCAGAGTGATTCTTCTTATATTTCCCACATTTCCTACACATCGGTCTATATGGTGCCTGTTGTAGCGGCCTACCAGGTCTAGGGGATCTGTAAACTTGATTATGTAATTATTGAGAGAAGATGCAAAGATCTGGTGAGAGCGATATTCTGAGCTACACACCACAGTACTTCTGGTGATACATAGGCTTTGTTCAATGTTTGTGGAAACTCGACATTAGTGTGGTTTTGTTACCATCCATTGATAGTTAATTTTCCTGCTTCTGGGTTAGATAACCCAGTCCGACTAATGCTGCAGATATTTTGGATTTAGTAGATCACTTACCCCGATGCAAATTTAACATGGTGAAATTTCTCAGGTATATTTGATAGCAGTTGGGAAGGTGGTTGCTGAAGAGATTTCCTGGTCAGAGCATGGGAAGCAGGCCGATAGCAGCATGGACCTACAAACTCGATAACTATTATCAAGATGATAATTATCATAGAGAGATGATACTTCAATTGGTATGGCCATTAAGAAATAACACAAAAGGAATATATAGGATTGAATTTCGAACACTACTTAAAAATCAAACATTTTAATACTAAATATAGTACCTAGTAGATTTAGCACATATATGCAATCAGGGGACAAAGATATTCGAACACACAAATATATTGTCATAAATTGTAGGCTCTTTCCCGCTCCTATATATTGTGTAGTCTATATTCGTAGTTGCTATCTAGTAATTTGCATAGAATAACATATGTTTTCAAGAATTTCAAAAAATATTTTCGATTTACACTTTTTGAAGGTGTTAATTATTAATAATTATTAGATAATTATTGATAATCAAAATATGTGGTAACTCAAAGCCTATTAAGAATCTATAATTTCTGACTTGATATTTGAATTCTACGTAGGTGAGTTACCCAAGATTGAAATTTCCAATCGGATTGAACAATTTTTTACCAGAGTTATAGATGAATTTCAATTTGTGCCATTTGTGCCACCTTTTGCCCAAGGTGGCACAGTGGCCACTGCCAAGAGGTTATTTTGTAATTCTAGGGTTAGCATAGTCTTATCTTTCGAAAATTTTACTTCGACTTATTCCTCCTAGCCTAGTTGATTTCCTTGTAGTTGCGCTTTTTCCTGCCACCTGTGCCACCTTTTGAATAAAGTGGCACAAGTGGGACAAATTGAAATTCATCTATAACTTTGGTAAAAATTGTTCAATCCGATTGGAAATTTTAATCTGGCGGAACTCGCCCAAGTAGAATTCAATTATCAAGTCAGAAATTATAGATTCTTAATAGGCTTTGAATTACCACATATTTTGATTATCAATAATTATCTAATAATTATTAATAATTAACACCTTCAAAATGTGTAAATCGAAAATATTTTTTGAAATTCTTGAAAAACATGTTATTCTATACAAATTACTAGATTGCAGCTACGAATATAGACTATACAATATATAGGAGCGGGAAAGAGTATACAATTTATGACAATATATTTGTGTGGTCGAATACTTTTGTCCTCTGACTGTACGTATGTAGAAAAATCAAGAAACATTGTAAATAGCAAATAGCTGAATTGTCAATCATAATCAGGATCTAATGGGCTTGTAAATATAGAATATAGCCATATTTGGGGTTTCACAGACTTTTTATCTAATGAATATAAGAATATATTTATATGCAGTAAATATTTCATGATTCATGTTCAATTCTACCAATTAAGGATAGGTGTTAATTGTTCAGCGTCATAACTCAAATAATAGAGTACTAAAGTTAGTAATTGGTACCATTACAACCATATATAGCTTACTTTTGGACAATGATGCACATGAATAATACTGAGAAAATTATTTATAGTAACCGTGTCGGTCATTTCTGAAAAATTGAAAATCGAGAGCCACATGTTCAACGAACATCTGATATTCACAAATAAGTGGGCATATCTCAAAAATGGTTAGTTGGATGTTCACAATATGTTGAGAAATTGCCCGAAATATAGAATAGCGGTAATACAAATATTCACAAGCCAGATAGTGAGCCTAATTAACATTTTGAGCTTTGTAGCCAAAGTATGTGAGACAAAACAGGTTAAAATACAAAATTTGAAAAAAAGTCCCAGACGTCACTAAGGTAAGTGAATACCAATTTCTAACTCAACAAACATGGTATTAAATAATCCCTACGCTCCTTTGCGTGATAATCTTTTCAATAATTTTCGTAAATAATTTACGCGAGTGATACTATTGTCAAAAGTAAATGTGTATCATCAATATTTTCCAGAAAAGTCTAGAATGTGTTTATATAAACTTGTATAGTAACAGAGGAATGTGTCAGCATCCCATCAAAATTCACACTTATTTCGATACAACCACATGTTATGAGGGTACAATGTAAGTCGAAGATCTAACATACTTATTAAAGGGTTAAAACAGCCTCGAAATCTACTCCAAATCATTCAAAAATAACATCATAAGTAGTGAGATGATGGCAAATCAAATATTTCAGAAGATAAACATACACACGACTACAGTATTTGTAATTGTTGGTAATACATTAATGCTGTATATAATAAACAGTTAAACGTGTTTGGACCATATATTCTAAATGTTAATTTTGGATTATTTATTGCCCATCCTAATTCCAATAAATTCTGTAGAAATACTAGAGCTCTTACGTGTGCTTTAGTTTGTAATCTCGACACTTCGTATCTCGTGTATTAAGACAGAATAAAACTTAGTCTGGAAAGTTTCAATTTTTGAACAGTCATGATGACGTAAAAATCTCATGATGCATTTCCAAATGTTTAGAGTAAAGGCACCTGTGATTCAATTTCAACAATATACATTTATATTGGCTGAACAGTGGTAAATAAAGTGAGTTTTGGACATCCAAAAGGTGTCAATGACGTCATAACATCGCAATAGGTGTGAAGTTTCGTCCAAGACTCAACTTGTCCGCACCAGGCCTAAAATATCCACTATATGACGAAAATCAGCCCTGGGAGTCTTCTAGTTCTTCAATCAATACAAACATACAGTACAACATCTTTGTACAGAGGTAATACAGCCTGATAACAGAGTTTGTGATCAGTGAAAACAACCATAGGATTACAATACAGTAGGTTAATACAGATATTTTTGCTACACTACTACTTGTGGATACATCCCATTTCACTATTTAACATGAATTTATCTCACCGATAGAATAACAATGTGTGAAATTGTAGATCATCAGCGAACATTCTTAAGCTACAATCCTTAGGTGTGAAAACAAATCAGTTATAAACAGAAGCGGTCTTAAATAAATCATTGAGGGACACCCATTTGAACATTTTCAGAATCCGACAAAGTTTGATTAAGGTCAAGCCATGATCATGAGCATATTTTCCACAAATGATAGTATATCCCGCAAGAAGCTGAATTCTTACGAAATATTTCTCTAATGATCACCACAATCGAAACCTACGTAATATAAGGACATGACGCGAGTTCAGAAAAATGGACCAGGGATATGTCACCAGGCCGAGTATTGAACGAGGTAAGTACAGAATCGATGCTTGTCTGCTGGAATAAATGTATTACATAATTGTAGAACACATTGCCAGATATATACTAAAAATTCAGGAATGTGGAAGATTGTATCTAGTAAGCATTATTTAGTAAATTATGTCATTTCTTTGAAACCTAATAAAACCTTAAATGTGGCACATTTCGCCACAAAGTTTGCATATAAAATGATCTATAGATTATACAAAATATCAAAAAATAGTTAAACTAATGTTAGGTCGTTCTTGAGTTTCAGTAGAGACCAAGAATGACACATTTTAATTAATATTCTATCATAACTCGATAATAGTGGAAATTACTGTAAATTCAGTATCGCAATTTAATAGCATACACCCGACTTCCCATACCCTAAATTACTCTTGATACGATATCTCTTAGTCTTATTGAGTAAGTACAAATTTTGGGTTATCCTGATTTTGCCATAATTTTAAGATTCTAAGTTATAATTGAAAATTCATAAAGTGTCATCCATGGTATCGACATTAACTCAATAACGCGGCAAATTTTGAATGACTAATGTTTGAGATTTTGTATAACAGTATCTATAGATAATTTGATTTTTAACATTGAAATAGAATGTGCAATATTTAAGATTATTGTTTTTCGAATGGATGGCATAATTTACCAAATAAATGCTTACCAGACACATATTTGAAATCATTCAGTATATTATTTCTGACGATGTGTTTTCTACAAATATGCAATACATATATCGAGCAAAAACGAATCGATTCTCAAATATATATTCAATCACATTTAGTACTCGCCTGCATAGCCATGGCTTGATATTAAATAGACCAAGCCCTAAACGATTTCTATCGTTCATATTAGCGGTAATCAGATCTTTGAAATACGTACGACATTTTGGACTTCTAGCCTAGAAACTATATTTTCTTCTTTCTCCAATTTATCTTATCACTTATCCAAGTATCTAGCCATATCTATCTCGTACTGTCATAGCTATAATTATTTCATTAGAAATCTATTCTGGAATTATAGGGAGTTCATCGTCTTCCTTTAAATTGATGCATTTAAGTTTAAAACCTTGAAGATTATCATTTCCACAGTTCACCATAATGTCAATATCGTAACAAGTATAATGAGACCCCATGGAGAATTGTTTAAGTCTTTCATAGAGCTATCACAATTTAGAGCGTATAAAGGACGATGTTCAAATTATCTTTGACACAGGTTTGACTGCCTTTTATGAGTCAAACAAACCGGAAAGTGATTACTATTACAACATGTAGCTACTTTAACAGTTCTCAGAAATTCAGGATTAGAGTCTCGTGCAGTCAATTAACGTTACTGAATTCTTCGTAACTCACTAACAACTAGTACTAGGCCTTATCATGTATTACATCAGTCCATCTTATGTTCATAGAATCATTGATTGATAAAATATCAAATTATAGCTCCAGTCATTGTAACTTCCTGTTTTAAGAGAGTCATATCGCATGACATCAAATCTGTTTATCCAATCTACATCAGTGTTTGGGACATACATAACAAATAGGATAATTGGGGAATTCTGTACCTGTTTGCAAGATGATTTGGCTATATCTATAAAAGTAGTTATCAGTAAAGATGGACCAAAAATGATATCCATGGTCACTACAATAACTCCAGAACTTAAAGTTGTCATGACTAATTTGTTGATATTTGTATGAACACATCCTTAGTACAAAATTTGTGAATTTTGTAGAAGTAAAGGTAATAGATATATTTATTTAAAGTGCTTGAAAATTGGAGGATTTTGTTATGCAATAGCTTTGTCATTTCTAACCGGAAATAGTTCATAGGTACAGACTTTATGTATCGTTAAGCTTCAAGAATATATGTATTCGGGGAAAATGCACCATTTTTATATTATCGAAACAAATAGACTTCCCCATGTAAATATATAAACTAATTATCTTATCCCTAGTCCAAAAAGTATTAAACTCCCCATTGCCTTATGTATGGACTGCTATGCTTAGACTAACTTGACACAATCATGAATATGTTCAAGTATGGTAGTTTTCAACATTAACAGCAGTTATCACATGACCAGTTGCAGATCTGCAGATCCAGAGGTGGACCGAGGGTGGGGCCAGATAGGGCTGTGCCCCACCTGAAATTAAGCGTCCCCCAGGATAATTAGGCATGATAAGGAATCATAGTGGTATTGAAAAATAAGACAAAATATTGAATTATTAGCTCGAATGCAAGCCGTAATTTTTGACTCGCTTTCCTCGCATCTTACCCTCAAAATAAAGTTAGCATTGTCCAGGTCATAGGCACCAGAACTCAATTTGGTCAGGCTGGGTTAAACACATGTAAACCAAGGCCGGATTAGCACTCGATGGGGTCCTAAGCCAAGTATACTATGAGGCTCTCTCTATAACTCCTGCTCAGAATCGCAAGAATTTCAAAGAGGCTCACACCTCACTCCCTCGCATCCCTTAATGTAAACTGACAGCCTATATGTAACTGAAAAACAATAAAAACCATTGAGTTTTAATACATAAGATAACTTTATTCACTGCTAGGCTGAGTGGAAGTCAGAAATGAAGCTTAAAAATCAAATATGGTGGATATAGACGTTGTTTTTGATGTTTTCATATTGACTGCTTTGTAATTCAATTAAGATTAATTTTTGTGGCGTTCGCATTCAAAATGACTACACTTTGTGAGCAAACAACAAATGCAGTGTGGAGACTGAGACAAGCTGTGCCAAGCTATTTTTTGTCGAATTGGTGAGGGCCGTGAGGCCCTAAGCCAAGGGCGCTCAAACCGTGGCTCGCAGATAATTCACTTGCTTTCATTGTCCATATATATATATATACACAGTGATTGACGTGCTCCCATCGTCAGATAATAAGTGTTTTTCTAAACACCATATAGAAATAATTAGAGATAATCTACAAATGCATCAATGTTCCTAGTATGAACAAAGTATTGGTAACTATAGTTTGCATTTGCAAATTCTATCAATTATTAGAGCTTCACAAGTACAACATAGGAAACAGAACATAAATTAAAATGGCGAGATATTTCTGCAATGTTTTTCTAGTATGAACAGTACATAGTATATCCCTAATCTAGGTTTAGTACTATTGTCCACTTGCTAGAAACAAGCTAAGTTCAAAAGAGACATCAAATGATTCGAATCAATTTACAAGATTATAATTTAAGTCAATAACCTGAATTTAGAAATAGAATCCATTGTGAATGCAATATGAGGTAAATAGTATAGCTTGAAAATTGATTAAACTAAAGCCAAAGGCAATCTATGATTTGTGGCCCGTAAAGCGAGCAAAGTTTTTAAAGTGACCCGTAGATTTAAAAGTTTGAGTACCCCTGTCCTAAGCCATGGGGTATTTGGCTTATAGGCTAACCCGGCCCGCGTAAACCCCAAATATATATTTAGCGACTTTTGGATTCAATTAATTGTGTTTACTAACAAATCTAATCTATAATATAAAATGATACTAACAAGTCTGAATATGCAAGAAGTTTCCTGGAATTGTGAAAGTTAACTACCTCTGCTCAATTAAATTTCCAATAGAATTTCGAACCTGAGACAAACCTTATTACAACGAAGAATAATATCTACAAGTATAAAAATAAATGCTCAAACAAACAATGTAAGTGCTCTAGTTATATTCATTAACACTTGCCACATGACCTCAATAGATAATTAAAATTAAAATTATAACACTTGAATTTAGAAAACACATGTCTGGGGATAAATACAAGTTGGGTACTTGACAAGTGACAACCAATATCTATTGTGGCAATGAACAAATCAGAGCGGGTAAAACCCACCCTAAAAAATATCATGGTGGGTCAATCGAAAACTTACAAGCTTTATGAGTATTATTCAGAAAAGAGAAATTGATTCGAGATTCGAAGTTACCTGACAGAAAGGCAGCTAATGTGATTGGAAAATGTAAATAGAATTGTCTTCCAGGAGCTTCGCTCCACAGGGGTACTTAAAGCGCCACTAGACCCCAGCCGGTGATTATTTCCCAATTATAAATCCCTACATGACATGACAAGCTTCCCTATACAGTAGGCTCACGGGACACTTTGGACATTCTATAAACCTTTTGCCTAGTATAAGTATATATCCTATTTTTCAACAATTGTGAAACATTTTTAATTTGAACTGTTTTACGACTATGACCCGATACAGTAAAAAGATCATATATTGCATTATCAGTATTTCCCCAGGAATTTATTAAGGCGTACATAATTAGGGTTGAGAGCTGGATCTGATGAATATACTAAAATAATCCTTACCTATCTAGTACATACTTAAAGCATCTAGATAGGCAAAGCATGTGATTTGACTTCGTATTCCTAGCATGATAGAACCAGTGGTTATCACAGGATTTTCGTAAGCCCTCATTTTTGAAATTGAATGGGCTCATGTCGCTTATACAGATATTAAGTCCTATGCATTGCATCTTCATTTTAACACAGCTAGATATTCCAAGCACCTTAACAAGACGCGATTTGTGGGAACACTGGATAGAACCACCTTGTGACATCTGAAACGACTCAGCACATATACCTTTGGTGATGAAATTTCAAAAAATAGCGTAAATCCCAAATTTACAATATACGTAAAGCCATGATAAATCAACTTCAATTAGCATGCACTTGGTCAAAATTTTGAAGTTCTGAGATCAATAGTAAAAATCTTCATGATCAGGTAAAAGTAGGCTGCTAGAGTCAAGTCAAGATAAGTACCCAGATTAGCCTCGCTAAAACGCTGCACTGACCTATCTACCATTGAATTAATCATACCTGTTTTCCTCTATCTACGTAGTCTCCCAGGAATAGGTAATTGCTTTCCGGAGGGAAACCACCATATTCAAATAACCTCAAAAGGTCATAGTACTGTCCGTGAATGTCCCCGCAGATCTTGAGTGGAGCTTCAAGCTCAAGTAGAATCGGTTGAGAAAGAAAAAGTTCGCGGGACTTTATGCACAAAGATCGTATCTCAAGTTCAGACAACTGAACTGTCTTCCCTGGTCTAGCTCCACGGACTTCTAACAAGCGGTTAATTACACTGTCAATATTTAGCTTCTCCGTGTCTTGATTCATTACTCTACTTTGTTCCAAGGATAAAAATTATACGATAATATGTAAATATATCAAAGAATTCGAATTTATCAATAAGAAAGTAGCTAGAAATTCAAGACACTTGGTCACTACAGGAGAGAAGCGAATTCTATTTAATTGGTCTATCAAATTACTTTTAATGACTTTTGGAGCAAGGGGGAAAATAGGCGAAAGTAGAGATATTTTTCACATGCTTAAAGTGGTTAGATTTCATTATAACTGCCTTCAGAATGCTTAATTATTAGAAATCTGAGTTTTTGTGATAATAGGTCTATAACTCAATGTCAATGAGTTATGGCAAATACTTAGGAATGTTGAAATTCAATATTCGAAAATGCATTTTTGTTGTTTCAAATGTGTCCAATTTATTCAACCATAGCATTCTATACACTAAAGCAATGGTAGGTAATAAAATTTTGGGCCAGAGATTGATTGAATACCACAATATTTACATAGGGAATTCGGGACGCAGGCATTTAATTCTACTCTGACAGTAGTAATTAATTCTACTCGGAAATTGGCAGTGCTTCTACTTTTAATTATAATTGTAGAGCTATTGCGTGAGATTCTAACTCACGTGAGGTTGTAACTCATTAGTATTATTGGACAGGGACAGCCTTTCACCGTGATATTTTAACTCATTTATATTAAACCACTGTGAATTTGCAGGATATTCGACCAGGATCATTTCAATTACTAATTTGTCCTACTTGTACTCATCAGATTTACCCGAAATTAATATCATTCGGTAGAGGAGTGTTGGACGTTGTATAAAATATAATTTCTTAAACATTTTTTAACTTTTACCTATCTATTTTGTCATGACGAGTAGGGTCGCTTCTCTATTAAATCGACGACCTAAAAGTGAGAATACAAATCTGAAATCTTGTGTCTATGTTTGTGACATGGACGTTTATGTAAATTAAATTTCATCCAAAAATTCCTATAACTCGAGGAGATACAAGTATTCAAAGTTGAAGTCAGAGTTATGGTGGAGGGGGTGAGTATCATTTTACAAAAAGTAGGGTCAGTTCAAATTGATAGTTGATATCCCAAATCGAAGTCAAACTATTATATTTTGATGACAATCGATAGCTGAGACATCGATATATATCATTATGTCGCTATAATCATGAAATTCTGAAAGATACAGTCACAATGGGGTTCTAAAAATGGCATAATTGTCGTTTTTTATGTATTTTCGAAATTTCAATTTATACTCAAATTTCAAAAATAATTCTTTCTCATAATCGCCTGAAACTTTACAGTGTCCTTCTTTTATATTATATCATTCAATTCCCTTAAAAGAATCAGGGGTCGCTAGTACTTTTTTACTGAATATTACAAAACTAATATTTGTATAATGTTTTCCACTAGCCATATAGTTATTCATATTGTCTAATGCAATACTAGATTATCTCATAAGACTAATGAGCATGACTGCTATTTACGCAAGAAGTAACACATGTTATAACTCTTCTCTTGGTTCCCATTCTAATGTTACTACAACAAACGAATAATCAAACCGCAAAATACTTACATTTTCTATTTTTATCCATCACAATGAATCTACATATTGACAAATAATGATTATTCGTTTGTTATAGCAACATTAGAATGGGAACCAAGAGAAGAGTTATAACATGTGCTTCATGCGTAAATAACAGTCATGCTCATTAGTCTTATGAGATAATCTAGTATTGTATTAGACAATGCGAATAATGATGCGGCTAGTGGAAAAACATATTTTCACAAAATATTAATTTTGTAATATCCATTAGAAAAGTACTAGTGACCCCTGTTTCTTTTAAAGGAAATTGAAAGATATAATATAAAAGAAGGAGCCTGTAAAGTTTCAGGCGATTCGGGGAATGAATTATCTTGAAATTTGAGTCTAAATTGAAATTTTGAAAATACATAAAAACGACAATTATGCCATTATTAGAACCCCATTGTGACTGTATCTTTCAGAATTTCAGGAATATAGCGACATAATGGTATACACCCATGTTTCAGCTATCGATTGTCATCAAAATATAATAGTTTGACTTCGATTTGGGATATCAACTATCAATTTGAACTGACCCTACTTTTTGTAAAATGATACTCACCCCCTCCACCATAACTCTGACTTCAACTTTGAATACTTGTATCTCCTCGAGTTATAGGAATTTTTGGATGAAATTTAATTTACATAAACGTCCATGTCACAAATATAGACACAAGATTTCAGATTTGTATTCTCACTTTTAGGTCGTCGATTTAATAGAGAAGCGACCCTACTCGTCATGACAAAATAGATAGGTAAAAGTTAAAAAATGTTTAAGAAATTATATTTTATACAACGTCCAACACTCCTCTACCGAATGATATTAATTTCGGGTAAATCTGATGAGTACAAGTAGGACAAATTAGTAATTGAAATGATCCTGGTCGAATATCCTGCAAATTCACAGTGGTTTAATATAAATGAGTTAAAATATCACGGTGAAAGGCTGTCCCTGTCCAATAATACTAATGAGTTACAACCTCACGTGAGTTAGAATCTCACGCAATAGCTCTACAATTATAATTAAAAGTAGAAGCACTGCCAATTTTCCGAGTAGAACTAATGACTACACATTAAAAAAGTAGAATTAACGTCTACAAAAGAAAATTAGAACTAATGACTACTAGAATAGTAGAACTAATGCCGGGTTTCCAGGGAATTCTGATACATCTTGATCCGAATAAATGTATTATAGGTACTTTAACAATTCAAACAGTATATCTATAAACTATGTCCATGCTGAAATGACGCCATTTGGCTTGCTTAAGTAGCAATTAAGCCCTTAAATGCTCCAATGTAAAGCTGTCCTTTTGAGAAATTTATTAGACTTATAGTTTCAAATTGTATACAATGGGATCTAGGAATGTTCGCGGAGAAAATATCAAAATTTGTAATGATAAGGTTTGCGGGTTTCAGATTTAGACAATATTCACAGCATATATTCTAACGTCGGTCATGCATGCGTTATTTTGGCGCCTTTAGCCGAAATGCGTCAAATTTTTAACAAATCGGATTAAATATTAGACGCATTACGACAAAAGGTGCCCAAATAAAACGTATGCGTGACCGACGTCAGAATTAAGGCCTGGTGCATATGAGATTTACTACCATACCAGTTTTACTACCTCTATTACTGGTACCATAGATACTCTAAATCCATGACAAAGTTACTACCTTACATGCCAGAATTACTACCCTTTGATGATGGCGTGAAATCGTATAACTCAACTCTTAGTTCTCATCACACTGATAATAATGCATTTTCAATGGGTTCTTTGTTTCTGCTCTTAATAGCAATATGTCTACTCACTTCATTTATTTCGAAATTGTTACTTTTACTAAATATGATAACAATATATATTCTAAAATAAATATGAATTTGATGAATTACAACAGATACGTTAGACAATTAATTGATCATCAGGACACAAGGAACTCAGTCCAATTTCTATATAAAAATACGTAACATAAAACAATTCACACAAAATGTAAAAGTATCTTGCTTACGCCCAGTTATGTAATATAACTCTAGAGCAGAAACAAAAAAATCATTAAAACACATGATCATCAGTGTGATAAGAGCTAAGAGTTGAGTTATAAGATTTCATGTCATGATCAAAGGATAATAATTCTGTCATGTAAGGTAGTAACTCTGTCATGAGTATAGAGTATCCATGGTACCAGTAATAGAGGTAGTAGTACGACTGTCATGGCACTAAATCTGTCACACAACAGGCCTTGTAATAAAGTATGTCATGCATGCGTGTATTTTGCCGCCTATTGGCGAAGGGGAAAATTGAGCAAAAAAGTTAAGTACCGCTGCTATACTTGTAACACACGTCATGACCTACGTAATAAATCCTGTTCAGTGGAGTGAAAAGTTGGTCCAAGGATGTCTGTGAAGCCAAATATTTTTATTGCAAATAATGAGATATTAGATGTTATTCAACCTGAACAGTGAACTTAGAAATTGTTTTTGTGCGATTTTAAACATGAAATATTATATTGTACCAATTTTGGATAGGCTCATTAAAATATTGTAATTTTGATATTGATGAGTCCTAAGTGGTCATTTTGGTCCCATTTAGCCCGCATTCAGGGCTATTGCCACAGTAAAGACTCTTTTCAAACTGAGAGGGCAGAGCCCTCTCAGTTTTCGGAAAATGACTCCTTAAATCAATATACAATAGGGAGATGAGCAACGCTCAAAATGCGGGCAGTCAACTGCCTCCTCTACCCCAAATGCTATTTACCTTAATTGCTCATCCGAACCTTATCTCATATCATTTTCGATAAAGAGACATTGTATAACCAATTGAAACTTATTGGTGAAATTTGTGAAAACTAAAGAAGATACACTAAACGTAATGCAGTACGTTTAGTATTTGTCAGTTATTACGTTTAAACAGGATTTAATGACAATTCGGACTACATTATATTGCAGGATGAATGGTGAATTACTTTAGGATAAGATATTTTAGGAGCGCTAGCTCAAAAAGATGTATCAGTCATTAATTCTACTCATAATGATCTCACCATTGGATCGCGTTCTTGCACGACAAATCACTGACCAAAACAATGCAACCCAGGATATGGTGGTCAGAAGCTGTGTGTTATATTACATCAGCCAAATAACAGTACAGGCTGTTTCTTTTCAATCAATTTCAATTTGAAGTATCATTTTGGAATCAGATTCTGATTGTTTTGGGCTCAGGTTGAGAGAAGGAGTACTTCCTGTTATGGCTCCCAATGTGCAGATATTTTTGTCACCTTATGGAGACTTATCCAACTTGAACTAAGTCCTCTGGATCAAATTGATGTTTAATGTAAGTCTCAATGTAAATACATAAATTCCCAACAAATCAAAATAAATAAACAAATTTGATAAGTACCATCCTTCGATTAGAATTTGCGCCCCAAAATCAATAAAAATATTTATAATATCAATATATCACTACTCTTATCTGTAGATACCTATTTACATTTTGGAGAAGACCATGGAAAGAGATGAATTGGAAACGAAATGCAATTCCAAAAAGAAAAATCATATGAATAAGGTAAGTAATGAGTAGATTCTGTACTTATAATTAAAAAACAAGTAGAATTACCAATAAATTTGCATATACCTTTTTCTAGATTTCAAATAATCTAAAGCAACCCTTGGTAACATGATATATAATAGTAAAGTATTGAATTGCTAGATAACTCAAATATACAGATAGGTGAGATAGTCACAACAGGGTAATCTAAACTTATATATCACCATATAATTTCTATATATCAATTACTCCAACATACTAAAACTGATGTAAATAGCTCCACACACTAATTGATAAAGGAATCAAGACACAAATCCTCTTAAAAATAGTAAGTTGCATTCTTCATAAAAACTTAAAGTCTTAGTTTTGCAATGTAAAATACATGAATTGTTAACAGACATCAGACTTCCAAAGAAATCTAATTGTTCATCCATTCACAGACTTTCAGCAGAACCCTGATTGCTATACAGATATATCACTATCAAAGACTTTAGCAGTTGAATAATGTGTCAAAATATAACAATCCAATATTGACCTAAAGTATTTTAAGGTTTACTCCAGGCCCCAGGTTAATTTGAATAGACCAAATTCGTAATAAATCTTATCACAATAGTATTAAATGCCACTTGAATAAATAAGCAACTATTGAGGATTGGCCACAAGTATAAAAATTCCATTGTTATTGTTAAAAATATCAAAAACTAGAACAAAATGGCTGAGGCTGATAAACAACACATTGAAGTCGATATAAATGATGAAGATCTACTTGAGTACGGCTCTGCTGAGGCTGAATGCAAAAGTAATCCCGATCCTCCACCCAGCAGTGGGGTACCATTGGGGGCGGAGGGAGCGCCCGTATCAATACACGAGTATCTATCATGCTATACTATAATACGGCAAAATATGCTGGCGAATCATGGTTAAAAATAAGAAATCAGTTTTTGAAGAGTAGAAATATGTAAAGGATGATAAACTGAAAATACGTGTGATAGCCCTTAGGAATGTATTATCAACGAAACGTAGTATAAAGTATATACAAATATATATGTAGTCAAATATGTAATTAATCATCATGTGGTCGCTGAATGTGCATTTTAGTACAACAAATGCAAGCTTCTAAAGTGTATTTACATTGTTTTCAACATCTGTAATGTCTGATTGGTATATAATATGATGAATTAATGTAGTGATTCGAAGAATTCCGATAACATGATCAGAATGTAATCACATACCTGGGTGCTAAGGAAATGCATTTTGTCATATAGTAGCCATAGCTCAAAAACTGCAAATCTTATCGATCTATAGTTGATATTAGTGTCTCTGCAATACCTTACGTCCTATTAATGAATAATATCCCATTTGAGCATAGGGTAGCAGAACACGGGCCCAAACACTCAGAAGGCCCTGACCCTGAACCCCACCTTTTGCTATTGGCCATGTTTGTCCGTTTCTAACAAAACAGAGTAATTATAGGTTCAAATGCTGTAAACACAGGCTCCCAAACCTCGCCCCAATTAGGTCTGTTACTCTACTGGGAGCGGCATTTTGTCGCTGTATACCAATGGCCCCCAAGGTTCTGAAATGAAAAACCAAAGAAATCGATGAACAGACCGGGAAGAAGAAAAGCCAAGGAAAGAGAGGCCTTCCAATGTAGCCAGATGTTAGAAGCCTAATCTTATCAAGGATATTACGAGTGTAAACACCATCCTGTGACACTTCACTTAATATAAATGTTAACTTATAATAGTAGCATTAATAACAGTCTATCTATAACAATATCTGTACAGGGTGACACATAAATACTGTTATAACTTTTAAAACTACCATATTGTAGATGAATATAATTCAATAGCGTTGAAACTTATCCAATATATTGTACTACATATCTATTTATCTCAATAAATCACACCAGCTATATCTCACTTAGAAGTTTTATAATTTCAACATTTTTCTAATGGAGACTCGTCGTTCAGCTGTTATTGAGTTATTCAGGGCCGGAAATGCAGAAGTGAAATTGCCTCTTTGCTCAGTTAAAATAGGATGTTTATTTCGCGAACTTTGTCACGGTTTGCTGATACAGGAACGTGCTAGACCGACCACGACCTGGCCGTTCACGTACTGCACGGACAATTTCTTTGACCAAGCGGGTGCTACAACTGATTAAACGAAATCCTGTCCGAAGTATCCGAAAAATGGCCATTGAAACAAATACAAACAGGGAATCGATGCGGAGGCTTGTTTGTAATGATTTGAGCATGAAAGCGTACAAAATGAAAAAAGACAACTCCTCACAGCCAAAAATAAAAGTATGAAGTGGAAAGATGCAAGGCCATGCTTTCAAGTTTCACCAATAGTCCACACAAGCAGATCCTTTTCTCTGATGAGAAAATATTTACTGTTCAGCAGGTCCTAACCAAGGTATCATAGGATTTTAGCACCGATAAGAGTACTTTGCCTGAATCTACTTTCCGGATCTCTATAACGCAGAAACTAGCTTCAGTGATGGTATGGGCCGGGGTTACTGCAACTGGTCGGACACCTTTGCTATTTATCCCCCAAGGTGTGAAAATCAACCAATCGGTTTATCGAGAATCAATTCTTGAGAATGTTTTGAAGCCTTGGGCACAATCACATTTTGGAAACGACCTATGGGTATACCAACAAGATTCTGCCCCAGCTCACAAGGCTAAAGCCACTCAAAAGTGGTGCAAGACCAATTTCCCGGGGTCATTTCTTCCGAAGAGTGACCACCATGTTCGCCAGACCTTAACCCCTTCGACTTCTCTATATGGTCCATATTGGAGGAGAGGGTTAACGCTACACCTCATCGTTCAGCTGAGGTTCTTAAGAGTACATTATTAAGAGAGTGGTCAAAGATTTCGGATGAGCATGTGTGTGCCAGTGTAGACTCCTTCATCATCCGTCTGAAGAGCTGCATTAAGGCAAAAGGCGATATATTTGAGTAATACTTTCTTAATTTTCAACCCTATAGTATAGCTAAACATAATTTAGAATATCAGAACGATCGCTCCAATAGTCTTTGTTTTCAGCCCTTTTATATTTGTAACAGTATTTATGTGTCACCCTGTATATTTACTCTATTATTCATTATTAAATTATTCTTCAAATACATGTATTCGATTCTCCAAAATGTAAGTACCAGCATTAGAGCCTAAATCTGATAGGTGTCCCAATTGGTAATCTATTAAATCTGATAGATCAAGACACGTTGGCATCTATTCAGATAGTTCATTAGGTATGGCTTGGATTATAATATTTTCTAAGTCAGTTTCTAAATAATATATTACAGGTTAATAAATGCAAAATATACTCAATACTTCCTATTTCGCAAAATTCTTCAAATGCCAATTTGTTAAACAAGTATATGCATGGAAATTTATGCCTATATGTACGAATTGTTAGCCCCATACTAAGTAGTTTAATTGGCATGATAAACTTAATATCATTAAGTAGAAAATTTGAACATTATAAAAAAGTATAAGTATAAGGTTAATGTGGTATATAGTGACAGTGGAACAGGCATTTCAAGTCGTATTAATGTTTGACATGCATGGGGGTATATAACCAATAGTAAATCTTTAAGAATATAATTGCTACACATTGATAAGAAGTGTCCGCATGCCGCGCAACGCAAGTAAGCTTGCTTGTACTGAGAATATTTGGCTCCAAACTTGATTTTTAGAAAATTTTAGAAAATCGTCATATAAAATTTGCTCGTTTTTTAGATACAGTTGAAAGTACGGATGCAGGGTTAGGTTCAAGCACTTTTGCAAGTACTTAAGTACAAGTCAGGTTAAGTACTTAAGTACACATAGTTTTCTTTATCAAATTCAATTTACCTGTTTCAAATATTATATTAACACAACTATAAAGCTAAATTACTAACTATTGCATGTTGCCCATAATGAATATCAGTGTTTCAAAGTTTTGCCAGATAGATTACATCTATCGGGGCGATAAATCTTTCCAGCGACACTGAAAAGTCGTTAAAACACATACCACAAACTCTAACTGTTGGTTCGAAAATATTTAGCAATTTTCAGCAACATCAGCACTAGTGGAACGCTAGGTTTGTTGAGATAATCGCTCAGTTCTGTTTCATCAGTATATGTAAATGCTGCTTCTTCATCATCTGATTCCATAAACAAAAGTCAATTTGTTCTTTTTACATTGGTAGTTCATCCTGACATTCGAATATCACAGGTACGGTATACTTGTTCAATTAAACTTCAACCCTCTAAACAAAAATTTAACCTTTTATGAGATCCTTGCCATTCTATCCTTGCACCACTTCAAGGTTAAATCTAGAATCTAGTGTTCTAGCTATTTTGTATATATCCCCAGATTCATACTTAGAAAGGCGACGTTCGAGTGAATCTGTAAGTTCTCTTAAATGGCCATTAGAATATTTTACGGCAAAGTGTCACCATTTGAACTCGCAAGCCTCTAATGCATGGGATAACCCAACTGGAGGATACTACATTCTCAATCTAGGCAATCTTTGTTGCTTCCCCAAAAGGAGAAAGAATTTAAGCAAATCCCCCAAAGGAGTTGAGTTCATAGAATGCTAACTTTGCAGTTTTGAGTGTTTAGTTTTTCTATATCTAACTAGAGAAGTGATTTAATCATAATGATTTGTGAAGTCCAACAAGTGGGCACACTTGACGGTGGCCGATTTCATTTAATGGTATATCTGCAGGAATGCAAGTGTGTATATATGATATAATTGAGATACTTTTGAAATAGCCAACGTGAATACATCAGCATTATTAATACCATCTTTTTCCAACAGCTGCAGGGTGTGCGAAACCAGAATTGCGAACTGGTGGAAGCAGAGCAGGAAATTTGACTCAATGAATTATCATCCTTGATATCACTATTATCGGATTCCTCCTATTGACATACAAATCCAAGCAAAGTTGCTGAATGCATTCACCATACTGTAAGCATTGTCAGTGATGATAGATGAGATTGTATTCTGTATTTTAAATGAAGCGATGATTTCCTGGAATATTTCATTAATATTACAGGCGGTATGCCTCCCTAAAAACCTGTGACACACAACTATAAATTATTTGACGGTTAAAGGTGAGTGACATGTAATACCTATGTAGCGCTTCATTTTTCTGTTTGACCGGAGATCAGTGATGAGAGCAATACTTTTAACTTGTCCAAGTTTTTTCAAAAGTGGTTGTTGTATCTCATTGGAGCTTTCTGTTAATAGCTTAGTCGACAAACGGTTTCTGCTAGGTATTTGATAACTAACTTAAAGATAAGATTGCGAAACCTTTGTTGGCTCTCTCACCGAAAGTGGCATCAGATCTCCAGTGACAAAGCTTATAAGTTCATCTGTAACATAATATTGATGTGAAACATGAGATGGATACTCTTTAGCCAATTTGGCTAGTAAGTTAACTTTCTGCTGAATTTCGGTCTTTTTTCTTTTTGACTAATGGATTCCTCATACTTTATTGAATGGCAACGTTTATGTAATTGATAAAGTTTGTTGTTGTCCTCAGAGAACCTGAAATCTCTTCATGGCAATATTTACATTTCGCTTTGAATTTGTCATCTAAACTATCTGGAATATTGGAGTGTTCTTGTATTTTGGGAATCTTCTACTAGCCATTAATTAAGTTGAAGTTATTGTAAAATACATTTTGGGGCTGAATAATTGGTATAAAGTATATAACGTTGTTTTTAATGACTATTAAAGAACTTAATGAATGGTGTTACAATTAGATTCATTACTTGACTTGTCATTATTCAGCAAGAATATGCAATTTACTTCTGATGACTAATCTTGTATTTTCCAGTATTTATGGTTTCAAATTTGAAATTCGAGCAAACATCCTATATCAAAATTCCCCCGCTTCTTGTTATTGCCCCGAAAGATATTCTCTTTGACTTGGAAATCGTTAATGGAGATGCTAGCCTTCCATAACCTATTGTGAAGGAGTGGGCCAATCAGTTTCTTGAAGGACGAGAGTCACTGGAAGATGAGGAACGAATCGGGGGTCTCAGATCCGCCGTCACTAGCAGTAACACCTCTGAAATTCGCTGGAGAGTGGAAGAAGATCCTCAAATCACTGTTGAGGAAATAGCTATGAGTGTAGGGATCTTAACGGGAGCTGTTCATTCCATACTTATCGATGAGCTGAAAGTTAGCAAAAATTGTTCTAGATGGATACCGCATTTCCTTACAAAGGACCAAAAGACCGTCGGGTAACTTGTGCAAGTAAATGCTCTCTAGTAAAAATACTAGGATCCAAGATGGCTAGCAGAAATCATTACTGGCGACGAGACTTGGATAAGATACGACGAGCCACTATCCAAAGAAAGAAATAAGGTATGGGTCGTAAAAGGTGAGGCGCCTCCTCTCAATCCTAGGCCGGACTTCAAAGATCAGAAGGTCATGTACTCAATTTTCTTTGATGCACATGGCCCAGTTGCCCAGATTATAATACCAAAAGGAAAACAACTACCGGGGACTTTATGCTAACAGTTGCCTCTCAGAAGTAGATAAACATTACTGGGGGCGGAGGCCAAAGTTTGGACTGCGGGGCATGCGATTATTGCACGATCACATAAAATCAAGCTCGTAAAGTCAGAGTTGGATATAATGAAAGTTGTTGAGCTAGATCACCCCTTACTTACCTGACCTCGCTCATTGTGATTTCTGGCTCTTTGCAAAGTTGAAAAGGGACATTGCAGGCAGCCATTTTGATACCAGAATCGACCTAGGGAACGCAATTTGGAGATCCCTAAAAAAATACATCCCGCCTGGATACTATAAAAATGTATTCTTTTAAATGGCTAGAACGTCTACAACGAGTCATAGACGTTAATGGTGATTATTTCGAGAAAATATAAGAATGGTACATGCATATTCTGTATAGTTACAAAAATATGGGGTAGGGTCGGGAACTTTCTGAACGCCGATTGTATTTTAAGAATAATCAAAAAAAGGGAAATTTAGAAAAATGTGAAATTTCAAAAAATGCCAACAGGTCCAGATAGAATTTCATCTGTCATCTTCGAGATAATATTGAGAGGCGTTTCGCTTCATCTACAGCTGTGCATCTGCTCTTCCTTTATAATCTATTCAGTTTGCGAGCATTGAATCCACTGCATTATGCTCTGATGGAAAAGACTAAGTAGAAGTGCTCCTTGCCCACTATGGCACAGAGAAGCCTGCTGAAAAGTTAAGTGGTGAAGAATGTACTAGAGAATCATTTCGAGCCATCTTCATTCAGAGTGGACAAGTTACAAGAAGTTTCTTGCTACTTTACGCGGGATGACATGACTATTCAACTAAAGGAACTTGTAATCAACGATGCGATTAAAGCATTCTATCCAAATTTAAGCAAGCTGGGAGAAATATGCCCTACTCTTCCTGTGAGCACTGCTTCTATGGAAAGGAGTTTCTCACAATTGAAACAAATAAAGACAAGAGTAAGGAGCCAGCTGTCACTAGACAGCCTATCTGATCACATGAAAATAGCAATAGAGTCACTGAATGAGCTTACGGAAACTGATCTAGAAAAATCGTTGACATTTAGAACAGTAAACCAAGACGTATTGTTGTTTAGATGAATTTGATAGACTTGCTGTTTCTTTGTTGTATATTAAATAAATTTATTAAAAATTCTTTGTTTAAGTGGGTTTTTTCGAGGGGGGGCACTTGCCCCCCCTACAATCCCCTGTATGAATCTCTGATCACCCTTTCATGTCATCACTGACAATGATCTTCCATCGAATATTGAGGCTATAATCGACCTATTGAGTTGACCATTTGTGGTATCAAAACCATTATGGTGAAATGAACCGATTTCAGAGTTGATTAAGTGATACAATTCTGTTACTAAGTCAATATTCTCTTTTCGACAAATTAATGCAACTGGTTGATTGGAAAAGGCTGAATTTAGATGTCAATTTTCCCAGAAGTTCCGAAACCTAAATCGGTGGTAATATGAAAATTATGTGTATGAACGGTTAATATTCCAGTCAGAAAGGAGGTTAGATGAAGAAGGGTTCAGGAACAATCTACCCCATGTTTTACTTGGAAATTTAAAGGATAACAGTGTGGTGCTGGTACTTGGGTTGTCACATTTCCATTATTGGATTAAAGAGAGAAGTTACATGAGAGATGTATGATAAATACCTAAAGGTTTGAATTATTTGTATACCAATTAAATGTTGGTACAATAGAGCAATAGAGTTTCTGAACAAGGGAATTTGTTCCCAAGTAGACAGATTTACACCATCAGATTTAAGATAATGCCTCTGCTCTGTTTATTTGATCCTTCCCAGTTTAAGATAATAATCTATAAAAGTAACATTAAGGGGAAACCTTCTCATTACATATTCTAATTCTTCTCCAGTATAGATTTTCCAGGCAATGTTTGCAATATATTTCAACCAGATTTAATTGCTACAATATACTAGAGCATTGCAATATACGGAATAACTGGAATATTTTCAAGTGATGCTTATTGGCGGATAGAACTTAATATCCCAATCTGATCCAACCTGATTTGAAGCTCGTCTAAGGACTTTCTCCTCTCAATTTCTGGTTCGATTTTGAATTCGAAATCAATACCAGAGCGAATATGCTTACTGGTAACCTGAGGTTTCACAATCCTTCATGGAATATTAACACCCCACCACTCCCGTCTTGTTTATTTACTGACTTTTTACTTTTCTTGAAGCTCTTAGAAATTTTATAGACCATCGAGAATACAAAAGTTTCCAATCTTCCTCAAGAATGAGGACTGATATTATTTCTTGAACTGTTAGATGGATATCAAAGTCAATTTTTCCAATATGAAAGCCAGGTCAAGAAGGTTTTACGAATTAATAATTGATCAGCTATTACAAAAGGATAAGGTGGTGTGTGTAATTAATTATCTATTTGAGCATGTAAATATTATGATATCATTTAATGAGACTTCAACCTTATAATGATGTAGTGCAGTGGGCAAATGAATGGAATAAGGGTAAAATTTTGATGTATACAGATCTGAATAATTTTGTTTTAACTAAATCCCCACCCTCTAAAACATAGTCAGACAAATTTAGAGACTTCAATGTCATCAGATAGTTGAGTAATTCTGCTCTAATGGAATGTATATTCATTGAGGCCAAATAGCACATAATATTTGTAGTACCCACACAAGTGTAATTGTAGTAAAGTGACAGTAAGCAAATTTTGTTATTTCAATGTTGAATATATGCACTTAGATGTATTTCTTTCATGTATCTTGGTTCTCAGTACTGAAGAAATTTCGCAAAATAGTTTCCATTAGTTTTCGGCGTGTTAGGACAAATTGTATTTTGTAGATATAGTGCAGAAATATACCGTGGGCAAATGATTAATGTTTTAAATGAAAGCTAAATCCATTAGCTTTAATTTAACATAATTTCCAGGGGAGCGCGAAATTACGCGACGGTGACCATCTTTCGATTTCTATCTGAACCTGTTGACATTTTTTTGAAATTTCACATTTTTCTGAATTAAATTTTTCGTGTTTTCTTAAAATATTTTATAGCAATAATGAATAACAGGGCAGCATCCGACTTTCTCCCCTCTCAACCATCAGTTAGAGCGGCATATATTCACTAGATATTTGTTTTTAATCACTTCTTTAGTTTCTTTTGACTGATAGTAGGTAATAGAGACTATATAATTGGATTATTTAAATCAAACTTGAAATATTTTATTTTAGCCCAAGTGACTAGGTATTGTTTTACATAGTTAGTTTGCGAATATGTATATAGTTTAATAACTTCGCTATACTGCAATAGATTAGGGTGGAATTTCACACTGGAAACTAGAAAATTTCCCATAATCTCCATAGTTTGAAGAATATTTTAAACCAGATGGGTTACCAATTAATAATTTTTTAAAATATATATTTATAGCCCTATTCTATAACCAAATATATAATCTGATATCCATAATAACAGAAAAATGAGCGATGCATACAATTTCCATATGTTCCTCAATGAATGCGTATAATATTTCACGTGCTAATCAATTTTAAGAAATTTTGCAGAATTCACTCTAGTAACCCACTGTGCCTGCTTTATAAAATTCTCAAAAATTCGAAATTAGGGAAATTTAGAGCTTTTGTACAGTCATGATGACATATAATTATCCCCAGTTAGCATTTGGTCAAAGTGATGACGTCAGGATATTTGGCATATTGAGGTATACCTGTGATTAAAATTTAAAACTTCCATGTTTATTGGCTGAGCAGTGGCGAGTAATGTGATTTTTGAAAATCAAAAAGGTGACAATGACCACATAATTTTGTCATAGGTGTGATTTTCATCCAAGATTCGAACTTGTCCGAGCCAGGCCCAAATACCCCTGAATGCCAAAAATCAGCCTTGGGGGTCCGCTAGTTCTTTAATCAATTCTGGACATACAAACATGTATATATATAAATATATACGTACATACATACATCTCTATTATTCAAAAGCAATTAATCTGTATATTTATAATATTTAACCTCAATTCTTGTTTGTCTGTTTGTTTATTTGTCCGTTGTCAAGGAAAGGATTTACGGTATACGTGTTTATCAAGGAAGTAAATCGAATTCAAATAAAACTTCACTAAATGTGTCGAGCATGCTGAATTTCTCACTTTTGGATAATCATATGTAATTTACTATTGTTTTTATGAATATATAGTAAACAAATAAATTATTCAAATCTCAAATATCCGCACAAGCTTGCTCTAAACGGCTACCCAGGGTAACTAAGTACGCTGAATCATAATTTCGCATTAAAGTTTCTCATATGTAAATTTATTGTTGTTTTTATGAATATAAAGTAAACAAATTTCAAAATTGTGGTAGAAACATGGTTTCAATAGGTATAGTGAAGTAATCGAGTGTGTTGAGTCCGAATATGATATTGTAAACAACTTCTATATTATTAAATCTCAATTATTGTTAGTCTGTTAGTTTGTCCGTGGAAGGTAACTATATTGTAGTTTAATGAATAGGCTTGCTCTAAACGGATACACAAGGATAACTGAGTACGCTGAATTTGAATTTCGCATTTTCATATTTCTCATATGTAAATATATTGTTGTTTTTATGAATACAAAGGAACAAATTAGCAAAAGATATTTGCTGTCACAGCTACAAAGGGTTGAAATTACAAAATAATTCAATAATATATATGCCATATAGGTATATTTGTGAATTACATTGTCCTAAATATATCTATATTAAAATACTCAAAGGGGCCGTCAATTTGGAGAATAATGTATACCTCGAGGAGCAACCTGCTATGGACAAGTTCGAGTGTTGGACGAAATTCACACCTATAACGAAATTACAACGTTATTGTCACCATTTTGGATTTTTGAAAAATCACATTATTACCTACTGTCGAGTCAATATACATGATAGACCTTTGAATTTGAATCACAGGTGCCCTTCATCAGGACAAATGCACTGACGTCATAATTATAACCAAAAGCTAGCTTATCATGGGATTATTACGCATCATGACTGTACAAAACAATCAAAATTTTCAGAATTTCCTAATAATAACAGAGGGATGAAGTGCAGAGAGTACTATACCAAAGCGACACAGCATCTTCAGTGTCACCACAGAAGGCCATTGAATGTAATTTGGATAGGCAATGGATAATATAATCTTAAAATATCAGCTATTTTGTGAATATGGGACACATGGTAGTGAGGATATTCTGTAGCGTTGCGACCAAAAAACAGAATAAAATTTAACTGTTTCATTAATACTTAAGCTAATCTGGAGCGCTAAGCAGTTGTGCAATGACCTAGCAAGCGAAGTGTGTAGTGGATATATATATATATACTGATTAATTGCATTGTAATATGTCAATGTATTGTAGCTTTGTGGAACCAAAAAATATCAAACATATTATCTTACGGTATATTCCTAAATAGCCTATGGTGTATCAACTGTAATCCAATATGATACTAAATGATAAACCCTCAAACCTGATTGATCAATTATCCTGCCTAAATCCTTGAAAAATTTTTATAATAAGATCTTTTATAGCCACAAGTGGCTCATAAAATAACTAATGAACTAATTACATATTCAATTCCTAATTGCGCAAAACTCATTGAGATGTAACAATTCTGCTAGCATATTGAATTCTACGGGTCCGTGTTACACCATTATGTATATTTCGAATTATGCAGAGCATATCTCGTTGACTTATTAGATGGTCCGGCATAATTCAAGCAGTGAAAATGAATATTCCCTATCCAAAAACATGAACATTTGCAGAAGGTGATAAGATTACAAAATTAAAATTATTTTTCGTAATGGGGAGTTCAAACGTGGCAGTCTGGGAGACCATACTTTATCGGTTCCATTAAATTATAAAGCATATCTACTGAACATAAAACCTATCACAAGTGGATGGGGTGGCAAATTTGAAGTGTTTTTGTATCATATACCTTACTTCCTTGAATAGTAACTCTCCGAATATCGCCCTTGAGGGATGCTAAGAATCATAACAGCCTACAATGAATATTTATTCCCCGGGTATTGGTGTATATACTGTTAGTTATGATCAAAACACATGACATACATCAATAGGTATGATTATGCAGAGTTTACATGTTTACCAAGATCGTAACTTCCCTAATAAGGGGCTTGAAATAAATAATCGCCCTGACTACTAGTCAAGGAAATACGGTAATCTCAATTCATACATTTTTAACGAAGCATATTATGTATAGCTAAGCCTACAATAAATGATGCAATCAGACAACATACAGGGTGCAACATTGTTGTTGCCCCCTCCACATTTGGAAGGGCTACGTAACGTTAAATGGCACATACGAAAATAAATGAAATTCTTCAATTTCATAACCTTCAGTTCTGTTACTTGTCAAAGTGATACGAGAGATTAGCGACTATATTGTCTATCACTTTTGAGAGGCAATATAAATTATAATGGTAAAAAATGTCGGAACGTGAAAGATTTAGCCCATTCGGACAAATTAGCATCCGGTCCGATGCCATAACGGTTGCTCAATTAATTCGAACAAACAATAATTAGGGTTCAAACGAATAAACATAGGATAGACCCATTTTTATTCAAGACGCACACGAAGTGTCATTTCCACGGGCACGAAGATATTATTATGTGGCGAGCTACTCAGATGAAGGAAATATTGCTTGCTAAGATAAATATCAATGTTACCGTAACAATTATACTTAAATTTATAACGAAGGGTAATGTATATATATGTTAGTTATATGTATCCTGCAAAGTACAACTTGCAGTTTTCGGATAATACATATAGATATAATGAAAATCATATTGCACCATGTATGAAACTATCTACATGAGTACTCGTAGGTAATCTTCACAATCTGGAGTGCTTTGAGAATTGTTCCCAAGGTGCAAGTAGTTCGAATTTTCTGAATTCTTGACTTAATTCTAAAGGTTCACACACCACTCTTTTCACCTCAGCATCATACCGAACTTCTACAAAACCAGACAACGGGAAATCTTTCCTAAATGGATGACCCTCAAAACCATAATCTGTCAAAATTCTTCTCAGATCTGGGTGATCATTAAAGAATATACCAAACATGTCCCACAATTCTCTCTCTGCCCAATTAGCAGAAGTATACAAGGAAGTTACAGAATCCATTGCAGTCAACTCATCAGTATAAGTCTTTACTCTAATGCGAGCGTTGAATTGTATTGAAAGCAAAATATAAACAATTTCAAACCTGAATTTCCTTGTAGGAATATCTAACGCTGTAATATCCAAAAGCTGACAAAATTGACAATTGTGATTATCACGGAGAAACATCAAAACAGGAATAACACCATCCGGGTCAATTAATATCTCTAATTCATGTTCATTCGACAGGCGAGTTTGTTGAACAAATCGCGGCAACATTTCTTGCACAAATGAGCCATAAATAGAGAGAGAATTTCCTGAGAAATATTTACCACGAGAGGTTGAAAGAGTAAGTGAATTTCGGAAAACAATTGATGAATATCGGGAAAAACAGATCGGTTTCAAACGGGAAAATACTCGTAGAGGGAGTATCAACATATAAAAAACTATAAAAAAGATTACAGTAGAAATCATTACCACTCGGCTTAAGACGTACTCTCGGTTAGTACCTAGTTTCTCCCGACGGTTTATCAATTCTTGTACAAATAGTATGAGAAGAATACTCGGATAAGACATTCTTAAGAAAATTTCATTTCCCGAGGGAGTACACCTTATCCGAGTTCTACTGTATATACAATGGTTATTTAGATTACTACGTGAGTTAACAAGTTCAATATGTGATTTATCGCTTGTTTAGGATAAATTTATGCAAACAAGTAAACATAATGACAACTTAAGTATAATCATATTATTTTATACACAGATAATGAATTCCATAAAACTTATAGATAGAAAAGTTTGAGTTCGTCAAGTAATTACAATGGATATATAAACAGGCCAAACAATAGCTGATAAAACAATAATTGCATTATATACTCATTGAAATTGTGAAATATTATTAAACATTGAGTGATGACCAAATAGAAAAATCTGAATTTATAGATAATTCGTTATTATGTTCGCAGATTATATACTGGATATTCATCCAATTTCTATAGAGATGTTTCATGATTATTTGGATAATTCCACTTTGAAATAATTACTGAAATTCAGAAGAGCAGTATATCTGTGATTATAACACCTATACAGTACATAAACTTAAGTAGATTGATGCACGGATAATTGTGTTACACATTTGTTGAAATTTCTTTATACTTAATAAACAATTAAGTATAAAGAAATCTCAGGATGGTTGCAAAATATGTGTTTAGCAAGCATAAATTTGATAAAATGTGGCATTTTTTGATGTGTTAGAAAACGTTAAATATTGGATATTCACTTCAAAGTGATATGAAATGATCCAAAGATACTTATACACAAAATATCTAAAATATTCGCAATACAAAAGTGGCTAGAGTTACAATAATAAAGAAAAAGGTCGCCAATATTTCTGAATATCTAATTAAAATCGATAATTCTTAAAGTTATTGTCCAATCAGTATCCAATTTTTTCTATATGTCAGACTTTGCATACCTTTGTAATACATTTTGCTATTATTACTCTTACAAATGTAACGTAATCCTGAAACCCAGTCATCTTAGAGCAGGGGTTGATTACCCTAGACCCGCTAAGCGGAATATCCTGAACGCAGATTTATTCAGCCTTGTGGAATTGTCAAATCATTTATTTCATTTGCTATGATTTGATATGATGGATATGATATTCAGTTAGCTTACAGTACCATTTTATGTACATTCAAAATAATACCACTAACTTATATAATATACTATATCGTTAACTAAAGTTATAACGAAGCGCTTGGGAGTAGCGACTCCATTGATCAATTAATAGATGTGTTTTTTGTCCAATTATCCATAAATATTCTTGAATATGTATATGACTGGTATGATCTTGACGTCCACATTATCCACTGATTATGCCTGAACACAAACTCTTTCCATTGTAATAGTTTATCTAAATGATTCAATACATTTTATAGTATTTGTATAATACGAGCGAGCTGGAAGTGGATGAAAAATTTGATTGCGACCGCGTTAGAAATGTCCAGAGAATTCTCCCACTTGGTCCAGTTATTTATTTGCAACGGTTGATAGTTATATACGACAATAATCTGATAAGAATTTGTGCCTCTGTTCAGAGAATTGAATAGGTTATGATAGGTAACTAAAATATGAATAGGAAATTATGCCAAATATTTTAACATAAAATAGATATTATTTGAATTGCAATACGATAATTCGATAGTTGGTTCGTTCGTATAAAAGTCTGTTTTGATCGGACGGGTAATAAACCAAATACTTCAATTTGGCCCGCAGGCTCAAAGCTGGCCGTCCTCTGTTTTAGAGATTCCGCAATAAGTTTTAGAGATATGTGAAAATTTCAGAATATGGTAAGAATGGCATACAGGCCCGAAGCAGGGCAAGGTAAAGGAGCTTCAAGGACCATTGAGAATTTCTTCGTTAACCATTGTAATTCTAAAAGTGTGTGAATTTCCACACCTCTGGAAACTCTAATTTTGTCTTGTCTCTCGCTACGCTCCCTCGTAGCATCATAAAAGTAAATAGATTTTAATTAACTCATGTCCAAAATACTTTTCAAAATATTTCGAAACAATTATTTGTACAAAATTCACTAGACGCGTAAATAACTACAATAATGAAAACAATTAGAAATCCGGACGAAAAACAAATAATTTTGTATACATGGCCTTGAGGATATATCTCCCAAAATTTTTTGGATTATATAAATCATTTTGGAATTTTTTACAACAGTAGCCCAATATTTCGCAACCGTGATCAATTTCTGTTTGGACTAGGCTATCGAAGTATATTTCCTTAAATATTTTCATCTTAATATTTAGAAATGGTTCCTTTGTGAGGATAGCTTCAAACTTAAGGATATAGCAACTTTATCGACCCCAACCCTGAGTTACCTGAGCAACCAGTTTCTCAGCGGGTGGACCGAAGTATTTTGGGATGATCAAATGCTTCCAAGCGAAGGCTTGGGCTGGTTTATTCGATTGCCATATAAAAGTATCAAAGAAAATAAAAATAAACTACAAATGGCAAAATGACAAATAATCAAGTGATAAATTCGCATTCAGCATACCTTTTTACTATGTACCCGTTGAGAGGAAGTCAGATCAGATATTTGTATAAAGTGAAAATCGTTTTTGACATCATTGCACGTGCTTAACGGTTGCCCACTGTAGTGCTAACTCCAATATTAATTGTGTCCATTATATCAGTCTGCCACAATTGACTACTTATGGAACAAATGTTGAATGTGTATAAATCCAGCTAATGGTGAAATTATCAGGATAGTAAAGCTCACCCTATTCAAAGATTTTGTTAAACAAGTTGACAATTCTTACTAATTGTTGTTTTTAGTATGAAATATCAACGAATTCGGCTATCATCTCCTGTAATTTTTGTGAAATACGGGAGATAATAGCCTTTGTTTCGTGATAGTTATAAATATATTTCTACGCAGTTGTTGTTCTATGGATTTGACTATAATTCCTTCGAGAATAGTTCTTCGAATTTTTATGATTTATTCCTCTCTTTAGATTTTTCACATTAGATCTGCAGCATTGGTACTTTCTATTATCTGTAATCAAATTTTATGCAGAATTAATAGCCATTTCGATCAAATGTGATTAGTAAAATTGAAATTTGTGATAGGGGGAAGAATAATATGTAGTATTTTCCCGAGTGGGAAAATTCCTATATAGTTTTGGCCCACCCGGATAAATACGAAAGGGGAAATTGACTATGTGACAGCGGCAGCAGGCTTGGATGTAGTTTAGAGAATATTGAGCCAGAACTTAAGTTGTTGTACGTGAATTTCCAATAAATTTGTGACTATTACACCTTTAGAAGTGGAATTAGTCATTTAGAGACAGGCTTTGCGGTGTTGGAGTGGCGAATTGGTTTTTTAGCTGCCTATACATTCAGAAGAAAATTTCCACCACCCAGGTATTTATCCATAATGTGCCGTTGCCGACACTTTATGAATATTTGTGTCGTTGCCGGCACTATAGTCATAACCTACTCTAGGGGTCCGAATAAACAGGGAGTTGGAATTAACTGGAGGGTGGGATATTGAGGGGCTTTGGGATCTCCAAAGTACAAAAATATTTGAATGTACTACTTAAGACTTAGTACGATAGCATTATCTAAAATAGATGTAAATATATTCCATAGAATCCAGATAAGTCATGGAAACAAACTGTGAACCATGTGATTGATTCAAGATATATTTCGAGTCACTTTTCGAATGGAACAAAAGGAGGCTCTGAGCGCGGTAATTTCGACCCCTACAGTAGTTTTGCCCAGCTGATTTAATTTATGCCACCCTTAGATTTCAAAGTCACATGAAGTTACCACCCAGCTGGATGGTTATACCCAACTAGAAATTGGGTATAACCATCCAGCTGGGATTCGTGCCAGGCTGAGATTGTGAGAGAATGTTCCTCCCTGTTCAAGTTTCCATGTCCTCTAGCTCTTGATAGGCCCAAGCTTCAGCTGAAGAGCATAAGGGTGCCGTACATAAGATGGTGTGGTGAAGCCCAATAGTCGAATTCTGCTGAATGTTGAATGCAAATCCAACTTCCTGTGATAGCGCTGCCCAATAATTTTAGCTATAGGCTATCATCTCCCTGAAAGGCGATGACAAAGTTATCCTTAGAAATCATCCCCTTGGTCCACTCAGCATGAACCCTTGCTACTTCGGGTCACTCCCACTTGCCTAGGTAGATACACTGCAGGCACGACCAGCTATATCTGCCTTACTATCTTATTTCCTGTTTTGGTTGTCATTTTCTAAACCTTGTTCTTATGTATGTAGTCACGTTTTGTATAGAATCCATAAGCCTTGTCTCTTTGTAATTATTCATGGAATATTTACCTATCTATCACACTCTAAACACCATCACTGGTTGGTTATCTGATTATTCAATGTTTGACAATCGTTATTCCTAGCAATAATAGTAGATGGATAGCAACATAAGGTTTGGGCAAAGTTTTGGTATTCTTACTGTGTTCGCAGATGCATACATGCGAGATAATGTGACATAATTATAATGTATTACAGGGGTTTCTAAAGCGGTGGTGGTATAGTTTTGCTAGCCTGTCGCACGAGATATTCCCGTCGTTGATTGCTCAATTTGACCAAACTTGGCCAACATTTCTATCTTAACCAAATTTGAACAAAGAATTGATTTAGAAATTGGTATGATGCATATCTTATCCAAATATAGCCATTTGAGAAACACTGATATACAATAATTTCGGTCTAACTTTCAGCCACAGAATTTTTGCAGTGCACTATTTACTTTTAGCGGGACAAATTTCCATTGTACTAGTTCCTATACAGATTTGCTACACTACATTTTTACATTATACTTTCTTTTACTGTTTGGATTTGCCCCTTTCTTAGAGTCCATATTCTTCTACAGGATTCGCTATACGAAATTTACAGCCTTTCTCTTATACGGATCACTGTTCTCCCATCTTTTCTTTTGTCCTTCTCTAGTTATTGACATTTGATTTACTCCTTCCTTCTTTCCGAGTTTTCATACCTGCACCAACCTCCCTTCAATAATCTCTATCCCCATTGGAATGTATTATCTTCACGTTTACCCCATCGACCTCAATACCGATTCCAGGATACAAATTTGAACTATGCGAAGTCGTTTATACAATATGAATTTGCTAGACCAATTTTTTCGAATATAATGCTTGAGAATTTGTTCTACAAACATGCAATACATTTCTTGGAGCAAAAACGCTTAGCTTTTGAATTTATTTAGTTCACTATTTATTACAAGGCCTGGTAACATATCCCTGGACCATTTCTGAATCTACCCAAGGCTCTATATTACGTAGCTCACGTTATACATTTCATAGCACGAATCTATATATCACTGGAAAAAGCGAAGCAATTCGTTGGTTCATAATAATCCGAGATATGGCGATTTTAAGATGATGTCATCAATATTGAAGTTGAAATCTCTGACGTCACAAATGAAATTTTTCAGAAAAGTTATTTTTTGTTAGAAAATTATCAAGTATATTCGGATAGACACAAACGACAAATACATACATGTAACAATCACCATTTTGTCAACGTTTTAGATTAGGTCTTACTTGTAGGGCACAGTGCCTCAAATAGTAAGTAATCGGTTAAACCATAGCCATCTCTATATACAACCTAACATCAACCTCGAATTTTCTACTTAGGATTTGTGCTTCATTTTCCAGAAACATGATTTCTAAGTTATCTGTAATACATTTACTCGAGCATAAATATACTGTATGTGGTGTACGAAACCATTTCGCACAGTATTAGAATCCAAAGCTTATACAATCATTGGAAAATTGTCTACAATTATACAAAAGGACCAATACATATCCAATTCTAACGCAGAAAATTATCGAACTCTATATTAGACTAAGTTTAAGAATACTTGTAAAGCGTATAACACGTACGCAATGTATAATACCTTATAAGTTATCTACTTGAACATATCATACTTTTAGATAATCTAGAAATCGGAGATCTGACAATGTTAGATTGTATAAATTACATTATCATCAAGTATAATATAATTTTGTCAACCATGCTTAGATTTATCAAATTCAAGAATTAACTTGGCATGCAGAATATCTAATCCGGAAATCAGCCTAATAGTAGTTACGTCACCAAAAATTGTGGGTAGAAGGTATACTACGTTATATAAAATACTTACGAATTATACGTAATACATCTTCATTGAAACACGTATTAAACAACTTAAATATTAGAATTGTGTCCACCTTCTCATCTTTGTACTATTTTCGAAATAATGATTCCTAGATTCTATAGTCTTGTTGAAATGAATTTTGCTAATCTTAACGAAAAATTCTGCAATTACAACAGTGTTGTTCGAATTAACGAGTGTGTACTGTACATTTGATAGGCCTTATTGAGAGAAGGCTATGGTTAGACTTGCTAAATAGTCAATTATACAGCTTATGGTATCACTAAATTCATTTTCTTATGCTACCAGGGTAGCATAAAGGTTAAAGTCTCGGATACTATTCTCTAGTGCCTTGTCCTAGCCTTGCCATCGGCATCTAATTTGGTATTAGTTTACTGTCAGTATGTAGCTTGTACTATGACATTAACCCTACTGCAGCGCTGTGGCATATGATTACCTTTAATCTTCCACTACTACTAGCTCCCTTCAGGGGAAGATCTTCGGACCCCTCCTGTCGAAAAAGGGCGTTACCCTGGGTATATGTTATCTCTTCATCGATGAACAGGTGGCACGGTGTGCAGTAACCTTGGGTAAATCGTACATCAAGCAGACTGGCGCCTCAACATTAATTGGTTCAATTTTTAGATTGAGCGTACTCCTACTGATTTATGTTACCTCGTTTGGTTTACTCCAGTTCAAGTGAGTTCGCTAAGTTTGGTTGGTTAGGTGCTGGGGCTCTGGGGATTTTCCTACACTTAAGTAGAGTTTTTCTCCTTAGCTTAGAGGTCCCTTCAGTGGAGGCCTTCCGTGGTGGACTTAAGGACTCGATGCCAGAGTGTCACGTGTGTGCCGTTGGTTCGTTGAGCACCAACTACTTTGGCCCAGGTGGCACAGTGGCTTAAAATGGGAGTTAGTAAAGAATGGGTATTTCAATTTGAAATAGGCATATATAACGTATTATCAGCATATAGGTTATCATATGCTAGGAATCATTTGGTGCATTCAAAATTCTATAAGGTTTCTATATATTATGTTCTGACGTCATAGCTTTATTCTGAATTTTGTTTTTCTTTAATATCTGATTGTATAACAATGTTAGCCCTATAAATTGTATTATTTGGGTATAGTATATCACATCCATGGAAGCAATTACGACTGTTAGAATTTCAAAATTACTCATAATTTTATAAAATGACGTCATACACAATTTTTTCATAATTTTTGCTTTTTGTACTTCATACTTCTAAATGCGTTTTTAGAATTATTCATATCTTTTTTGCTAATACATAGTATCAACTCTAACAATTTCTGGATGAAAACAATAAGCACTTATATTAAAGGATGTTTTATTTGTACTTTTTATTTGCTAACATTCAGCAAACTACGTTGTTACGATATCGTATCAATAATAAGGCCCTTGACGATATTATCAATAGATGATTCTAATAAATCTGTTGCATTGTCTCTACAGCACTGAGCTCTTCGGGTATGATCGTGTTCTCAGCACTTTTCGCACACCACTGTCGATCGATATTTCGTTAACACAGGATCGCTTTCAGATGAGAGTCTGACAAATATATCAACGACATTATCTTCGAAGGAAGTTTCCTTGCTAGATGTTCCCTATATTCCTGATTAATTTGTTGCAGGCTTCGGATCCTTCTTCGCTAAAGCATTTCAATCCATACCCAAAGTTCATCTCATCAGTATTTCTTCAGAATGGCCTAGTAATTTATGTAAAGTCGGTGTAATGTTCACCCAGGGAAAGGATTGAAGAATAAGGAGATAGGTGTCTGTACAAAGGTCACCCAATTTTTCTGTCTGAATTTATGATTCTAAGAATGACAGATAATTGTGTGTGCAATTTACAAGGTGAGTCCCTATGATCAATCTTAACCAAAGACATTGCGCATTCAATAAACTTGGAGTCATTTGAAAAAGCTCTTCGAGCCACACCACCTATGGAAGTAGTACCTCCTTTGGGTCTGTTGGCCAATTCTTAGACCTGTTACTTCTTGAACTATGGTTCGCACATCCATCATAGAGTCTTTAATTTCTTTTGATGATGGTGACCATGTGAGCTTGTTACAATTCAGGTGGTACACAAGTAAATTAAATCATCTAAAAATGCACGTATAGGAATGTAAGGGAGAAGCAGTTAGAATATCTATAATTGATAATGGTTAGTGAGTCAGGTTAAATCTTTGATTTGTTGGTAATGAAAAGAAAGCATCAATGTCTTCCAGTTCTCCAAATAATTGAATGGCGTCTGAAATGTTTCTATTGATGGGATAGCCTTGCAAAATTAAGTCACGATCTTTTAGTTCTTTCTGCGTTGCAGTACATTGTTGGCAACTCTCACTTCCTGTTCCTGAGAGAATACTTGCCATTTTAACATCAAGCATTGATCGGAAAACACCGACAAATATATGTTTATCATTGGCAAAATAGAAACCTTGGTCCTTCATTTGATCTGTTTCGGGATTGATGATATCTTTCAAAAATTGGCGAATATTGTCATGATTTTCTGTGGCAGCAAGAAGGAAAATTGAACGTTGGGAGAATGAAGAATTCGGGCAGTTGTTTTCCAAAGTTCCTTTCCACTAGAAGGGACAATGTGTACTGCTTTGAAGCAAAATAGGATGAACGATTTGGTAGACGTATTCGTATTTGGTTGATTATATACGGTATGCTTTCCAGATCCATCTAAGCCATCGGCAATCTGAAATCGGAGAGGAAAATCCTCATTTGAAGGGGACGGTAGAGTGGACATAATTCTACAAAATGTATGGTAGACAAATTGAGCGTATGGCACACACACACCAACTGGGGCTGTAGGATTCGGGTATAGTTGAATCATACTTCGTAGTACAAATTATTTCTATGATCGGCCACCCTCTGATATGTAGGAAAGTGAATTTCATTTGATAACAAAAGTTGTCGTAGTAGAGTATACTTCCTCTTGCCAATCTCTAGTAGATCCAAAAGAAATAATGCCATGTCCATATCCAATTCTTTGCTTTTGGATGCACGCCCGAATTGACCAGAGAATTTCCCTGCACAATTGATTTAGATACCCTCGCAAGTTCTTGATTGTCTTCTTCATTGCACAACAATTGCAAAGCAAGAGCTGCAATTGTAATTTCAGAAGTTTTTTCGATTACCGAGATGGACCTGATAGACTCAAGGACACTAGAGATGCGGGAAGGCTGATGTTCCAATGAAAGATTGATAAGTTCTTTCTTTTGGCGCACCGACTTAGTTATTTGGGGGGTTTGTGAAGCTATAAATAATTCTGAGCAAATTTCAATGCCACCAATCTCCATGCAAAGTTTCAAGTGATTTTTTTGAAGTTCTAATCATATCTCGTATTCTACGTAGAATCAATTCAAGTTTAGCCTGCTTGACATCGTCTAATCCATGGAGATCGCTAAGACAACAGAGTTGTTTGGACGCAATTGCCATTTGCTTCCAGGATTCTCGCTAACTCGAGACGGGATTCGGGGGAGTTATCGGAGCAATTGGTTCAGCCATTGATCACGGATAAATTATCTATGAGAAAATAAAGGTGTAAGATTGAAAACATAAGTAGACGTATATACACACGTACATAAATTTAATTTTGTGCAGTAATTTCCAAGAAGAATTAGGATTAGACGGGTATTCAATTACATAGTTACAGATATCACTTTAGGAATTTCCATAGCAATGATTACAGACAATGGAATGTGGCCAAAAAATCAAAGTTGCGGACAGTTTCGGCGCCTGTCATCTTCATATAACATAGTATAAATTGTAAACAACAACAACTGGTATTATTTTCGCTTTGAAGTTCCTTGACTTTTTTTTTTCAGACACTTTCAAAATTTTATGCATGGAATAATGGAATTCATTTTTTACCCTGGGTACACAATCCTTCACGTGAAAAGTATACAGTTTAGAATATATCTGACACAAAATTGTCTAGAATAGATGAAACAATAGATCGCTAATATATTCTATAAAGAATCAGAATCAATGTGAATATCTTTTATGTTTTGAATTCTCCGAAACGATAATTTCAGCATCAAAAACAACAAAGTTTCGATTCAAATTTACATAACTAATAGGCTACCAAATGATTCGAAAATTGGAATGGGTGCTACTTGAATGTTTAGAAACACAATGAAACCATAAAGGAATGAAAGCATTACTATAAAAATTTCTTAATTAATTACTACTAAGCCACTGTGGGTGGGCTTGTTCCACTGCTTATGGGTCTTCTGGAACGCCTTCTAAGGCAACTTCCTTCGGTACCAAGTGAGGCTTAAAACGTCATACCTGGAATGTTAATGCAACCAGCTTTCGGGTGAGGGGGCTCATGGGTACATCGATGGATACTATTGTGCTTATGTCATATGTGGGTCCTTTCAGGAGCAATTGACATATGAGTTAAGTGTCGCTCTCTGGTTCGGTACAGGTCTTGTATTCTTACTAGAACTCAATTATCTAACTGTCGTAGCCCTCCAGGGTCATGGAAATTGATATTCATGCGATCATTGATCGACGATCACGATCGTAGGATGATTGCCGATCATTTTTTCCCGAAAAACTTCGATAATATTTTCGATAGTTTTGGCGTATGGCATTTGAGAATTTACGAATGTACACCCCGAAATGTATGTCAAATGTATCTACAGTGGGTCCTCTCTAATTGTCCACTTGTTCATACATACATCAGATATTCATATGATGTACTATCTATACAAATGGGAATATGTTAGTTAAACTGGAATGGATATAATATAGTATTTCATGTGTAACTATGATTTCATATCTGTGATCAAGCTACAAGTATAATTCACATATGAGGGTATTTCGGAATTAACTACATATGATATATGGATTTTCTTGCATGCCAAATAAGTGTCGTTACATGAACCATACCAAGTTCCTAGCTGAAATTTCGATCTCGGTGTTTCAGGTCACTATCCAATTTACAATCATCTCATCAGTAATTCTCGAAATACAGTTGAATACCATGAAATACTATTCCTGGAAGTTTAGACTATATAAGTTATCATATTATTATCTATGTATGTTACAGTCAATGTATAAAATCAGTCAATTTAAAAATTGATTGATTCACTTAGGCAATTTACAATTTGACTGAATCATTTGGTCGTTTTTTTGACAGATTGACTGAAACGTATTACGAATATTAAATCAATTAGTAGTGAATAATGGAAAATCTTCCAATAGTTATTACAAACATATACCTCACTTAACTTAAGAATAGATAATGTATAAGAGAAACCTGACTCAAAGTAGTGTATCGACAATAACAACACATCAAAAGCAAGTATCTTTCGACGTGAAATATTCTGGAGTATAAAAGGCAAGGTAATATGAACATCTCATTGTCCTCATAACTCTCAGAGATGGCGGACACTATGGAACAGTCTTTCCGTGAGGAGATGTTGAAACGAAAAAGCTCTGATAAAAATCATTGTTGATGACAAAACACGAGTATTTTTTGTAGCTTGAAGAGGTCAAAGTTGCATCTGATACCGCAAAGAAGTCCAACATGCAGTACTATATACTGGGCAGGTATGTGAACAAGAATTATTGGTTCAACAATTAGAACCTGAGTCATGGCTGCATTACTTGGATTCAGGTCAAATAAATGATCTATACAATACTATAATTAGTTCTCTAATTGTCTAGAGCCTACGTACGTACGAAGTTTTAGGTTTCCTTGGATGTACATAGAAAATGTGCCAATATATGCACACTACGGCTGTGTACTGTTTTGCTGGAATCGATTAAGTGACATATTTTATATATTTTATAGGGAAATTCTTCAGTGTGGGAATGTTGACAAGTTGATTCGAAAGCAAAGTGAAGGCTCTCAAGAACCTGTTTAAGTTTACTCACATAGATGATATGCCTGACATCATTGAACACGTCCATGTTGCATGCAGTCATGGTGGTCGAGACAAGATGATTAAAGCTTAGAACAAATATGCAAACGTCATTCGCGACTCCATTGAGCTCTACAAATCTCTGTGTTCAATGTTAACAGAAATGTAAGCGTGCCACCACTAAAGGTGTTGCTGTGAAGTCAATTCTGTCCAAAGACTTTGGATCCAGTGCTCAGGTTGACCTCATTGACATGCAGTCCATGTGCAAAGGTTCATTTCGCTGGATCATGGTTAATCAAGACCACATAAAAAAGTACTGCGTATTACGCCCTTTGAAGTCCAAACGTGCTGCTGAAGTCGCGTGGCAACTGGTTGACATTTTCGTGTTACTAGGCGTCCCTCAAATTTCCAGAGTGACAACGGCAGTGAATTTACAGCATCAGTCATCAATGAACTGAAGCTTATGTGGCCGGATCTGCTTATGCTCCATGGTAAACCTTGCCATCCCGATAGCCAGGGATCGGTTGAGAGGCTAAATTGTGACTTCAAAGACATACCAACTGAGTGGTTAGGTTACAATGACTCCACAGATTGGCCAACTGGGCTTCGTTTTGTGCAGTTCCTGAAGAACAGTGGTCACCATTCTGGAATTAAACAATCCCCATTCAAGGCACTGTTTGAACGTGATGCATATGTTGGACTACGTTCAGCATCCCTCCATAGTGAAATCCTAGAACGCCTTGTGTTCGAAGACGATCTAATGGCTGCATATCAGCAATCTGACCCCTCTCAAGTCTCTTCAGATAAACAAACCCCAGTATCTCCAAATCTTTCTACACAAGAAAATACATTCCCTGATCCCTCAGAAGCTACTTCTTCAAAATCTTCATCTGGTCCTTCGCCTCAGATAACCGCTATCCAAATACGGCACGACAACATTCAACTCAACCGCAAGAGAGCTGGTTGCTGGAAACCCTGGAAATAATGTAATTATTCCAAACCATTTAGTGGATCGCGGTAGAGGTGATTCTCGAATCATTATGGGTGTAATTCTGGAAAGAAATGAAAATGAATATACTGTATAGCAGTCCGTGCAGGAATCCTGAAAGGATACTACAGCCGATATCAATTTGATCTGTGTCCCCATCCACTGTACAGTGTGGACGATTTCTCAACAGACAAAGAAATAGGCCTGCGACAAGCTGTTCAACAAGGGTCTAAGTGTGGTGGACAAAGGTTTACCAAGTGCAACTGTACACAAAGTGGCAAATAATGCAAATCAAACAAATTTAATCTTTCAAGGGCTGGATATAAATGTAATAGAAAGTGTCAAGCGACTATGACCTACTCCCAACAAGATATGAATGGCTGATTGGAAACGATATGTGAACTTTTAAAGTCACTATACAGTAACCACATGCTGTTAATGCATATTGATATCAATAAATTAAATTTTAATTCGTTTCAGTCAATCTGTCAAAATCAATTACCAATGAATCAGTCAACATATTAATTAACCGGAAATTTCAATCAATTTGTAAATTGACTGATTTTACATTGACTGCAACATATACACATGCATTTATGGGCGGAACATCATACTAATAAGCGTTAACACCTACTTATGTACATATTATGTAATTCTGTGTAGGGATTTGAACCACTCTTCAATACGTAAATGTGTTATGTCAAACTACAAAGAAACCTTCATTCTAAAGTTGAAATCGGTATTTCTTGCCTAGAATAGAATCCCTGGGGAAATTGTTCAAAAATCGCTATCATGAATATATCTATGGAGAATGTATGCAATTCCGAAATTATTTACAATCAGAGAAATAAATAAAGTGAAAAAGCAGATAAGTTCGAAAAAGAAGTTTCGAATTTGTTATAAATTTCCTTGGATGATGGATAATTGAGCTAAACAAACATAAGTGTGAATTGAATTGGGAGTCTCGAGATAGTAATAATCTGTGCAAGTTACACTATAAAACAATGTTTTTTGATTCTTTATGGAAGAATGTTTTATTATGCTATGTTTAGCTTACTGTGTATTTTACATAATGTTTTCCTGAGGATCTCAAATTTTGTAATTCAAAAATGTTCGAAAATTTGCAATTTTATATGGGTATTCCCAGGTAAAATCGTAAAGTATTCATTCAACATAGTTTTTTTTGCCTCAGTCAGTGAAAATATTCTTCTTATTAACTTACATTCGTTGTCTTTAGCACAATTATGTCTTGTGGGTGCGTCACAAACCCAAACTTTTTCTAATATATTTGTAGGGAATATACTACCAAGGACAGAGACGCGATATGACTCCTCCTGTGAAGAAAGCATATCAAATGAATTCTCAATTCAATATTGGTGATCAAGATAAAGTGTGGGCTCCACATTTTAGCAGTAATAAGTGTACTGCCAATCTCAGAACTTGGCTAAAAGGTGTCCGTAAGTCTGCCATTCGCAATAATTATGATTTAAAGAGAACTAAAAGGTCATTCTACTGACTGCTACTTTTGTACAACTGTTATATCTAGTGTCAGTTATAAATACATAAACCATAGCCTACCAATTATAAGGCCTGCTCACTGAGACAATTGGATAGCCATTTTATTCATACGCCCAACTTCCCATGCCCTTCTAATATATTTTGATAAAATAGCCCTGAAGAATATTGCACAATCTCAAAAATGACCATATCTGGGCATATCCATGATTGCAGCATATTGGTAAGAGATATCATGTCAAATGTTTTATAAGGCTATGGGAAGTCAGGTATATTGGCTATGTTGAATATACTATAATTTCAACGATTATCAAGTTATAAGAGGATAGTAACAATACATATAACATCCATGGTCTATGTGATATCTCCAACTTTATCATGACAAATGTTGAATAATTTGTATAAAACGGTTTTAGTACATTTGAATCTTCAACATTTTGAACATAGGTAAATAATTAACGTTCTACATGGTTTCAAAGAGCATCTTTCATATTTGCCAATTACGCTAACAGATGAAGTAATTTAGCTCTGAAAACTTTCACAAATGCGGCTTTTGCCAATTCATACATATGAATAATACATATATTCAGGTGAAAATACCCCAATTTCATATTATCCCTGGTTCAAAAGTAGTGATCAGGCCATATTTTAGTAGGTTATTGCAAAAACTTGATTTGCTAAACGATTTCGATTCAGCCATCCAATTCCTCATTCAGAAGAATATCTGGTTCCAAAACATCCGCCAAGCATATATTTTGATTTGGATATAGACTCTCTAGAGCAGGGGTCTTAACAGGGGGAAATATGAGGATCTAGGACGCTAAAATATTTCTCAGAAAATTAGACCATACAATAATATGTTAATTCTTCCAGGATTCGAATCTTGATGGATAAAAACAATACTGACTTGAATAATACTAATCTAAAAATGTAAATGAATGCGGAAGACGATCTACGTTGTGCGCTATCTAATACTGCACCTTCGATTGACGAGCTGCTCAGGTAACAACAGTGCCAAGTATTACACTAATTGACTAACATATACATAGCGATTAAGTATTGCACTTACGTACATACATTCTCTTTGCTTAGTTAGTATATCGTATTGTGGGCATTATCATGACTATAGTGTGTTGGTAACATCAAATTTTCATACCTAGTTCAATATTTGGGGTGCGTAGAAATACAAGGGGAAAAATCTTGATTGGGTACCATGAAGGGGGATATGGTTCAAACAAGGTCAAGAACCACTGGTCTAGACGAAGAAACCGCTTCTAAGAAACTGATTGTGACTATATAGAAGAACAAACAAAGATTCTTCAATGATAAATTAGAGTTAATTGATTTAGTGAGAGATTGAGTTTGAATACGCAACTAGCCGAAATTCCAGGATCTAGACTATAACAACGAAACTTGCTTTCAGGTGTGACACAAGCATTTCAGTTTCAGAACACGTCAGATGGCCGTTTTTGTGTATTTTCAAATCTAGATTCATTGTGCTATTGTAGTGAACTAGGAATACAACACTTGCCCGAGGAGTAGCGGTTGTACATCGATTCATTGAAATCTAGCCTCAAAGCCGGATTGCTACATAATGTCAACGAATATCCTAAAATTGCATGAATTATCCGAAAATTTGCCTTTACCACACGAACAAATCAAGTAGTACCTGTAATACAACTGGAATATATGCTGTGATATTAAAGTGATAGGACTATTGTTGGGTATGCAACAGGATATACCAAGTACTGTTGTTAGTATATGTGAATGGGATAGCAGTAAAAATTCGGTTATTTGAGACAAATACGTCTTCTACAAGAGTAGGTCTTAAGTGGAGTAGGTCACAACAGAGTTCTAGTGTATGTAAAATTGCTATTTTAAATATTTCAGTTACTGGGGATTCAGCTCCATATAAGTAATCTGTTTTACATAAGTATCTACATATCATCTCATATATTCACCTTGAAATGTAAGATAAAATATTTAAACTTTTCTACGAGGCACCAAAATAGCATATTTTAGCATACAAAACAAATATTTTGACACATTCCTGATATTTTTCCATCATATAACGCTTGACCCTTTGTTATTCTACAATCTATAAAGTATATAATCGGGAAAAGATGAACCGTATCTGCAATATAGAAATCAAATACAATTTGTTCCATCAGGTAGCTTGTCAAAAATCCACTATTTATTGTTAGGCCTTATGTGTAGTAGGCTATGCCTTTACGAATATCAAGTAAGTGAAATTGCAGAATACATTTCAACAAAATTATCCAAAAAAGTAAATAAATTTAAGATAGGAATTTTATGTCAGAAATAGTTAAGTTCTTGCCTGAATGGCAGCACCTGTTTGTTTTGCAATTTGTTCCTTTAGTAAGATTATACTATGACGCTGTTCCACAGTTAGCTGTGCTATTTGATCATCTGTTAACGCAAGTACCTGTAGTATCAAAGATGTTTTTTCTTCCTGAGATATCGAACTTATATTTGTGCCCTTGTCAGCTATAACAGCACCAGGTTTGAGATCTGAAATGTTGAAATGTTGATTAGCATGGAAACCAATAGGAGGTCGAAACTCTACGCCAGAAACAGAAGTTTGCGGATCACCATGCGAAATCACTCTACGAGGATCATGAGGTGGGTCATAACTATTTCCGGGGAGTTGTAAACTATGTTGTTTATAAGGATTATTAGGTATAGGTAATACAATGTTACTTGTAGAGTCTGTTCTCGGTAAAGAATGTGTATTAAGATCTGAGGACATGTTAGAATCGAAATTATCATGAAATGTTGACCTCATTGAGTGTTCTGCGTACATAGATGTTCTAGGAATGCCGACGAGTGTTTCTGGATTGGAATGTATTGAATGTGATTGTCTATTGGGATTAATAACATTATAACCTGATCTTTCTTGAGAAATAATACTTGGAATCTTAATTTCCTGAACTGTCCTTGGGTCTTGTGGAGTCAAGTGAGTTTGAACTTCATCTGTACGTTGATGAGGATGCATGGAAATTTCAGGACAAATAGGATTACCTGGACCAGAAACCTTTTGAAGGGGATAATGGGTAGATTTCAACATATGCAAAGATTCTGGATTTGTCAAATAGGAGCCCAATGGACTACAACCTTGTTGACGATATTCAAAATGAGAATCTGGAAGATTTTTTTGTGTAAGTAATCCAAATTCAGAGTGATAGAGATCCAGGTCTTTCATATCAACAGCAGACATATTCTCACTACCTTCACTATAATTTGGAACATTAATACTAGGCTTATGCAAAAATTCATGAGCGAGGCGTGGATCCACAATTCTCATAACAACCTGAGCCTGAAGGAGAGCATAAGGTAATTGTGGATTGTGTAATAGTAGCTGTCTAGCTTCTTCAGGTTGATGCATAATAAATAATTTCATCTGTTTCATAAGTTCAAACATTTGCTCCGGAGGTAGGGATGCTACTGCTTTTGTGATCTCTTCGGGTGCATTCTCTGGATGCACCACTGGTCCAAACAAATTTGATTCGATTCCCATAATTGACCCGCTAATTTTTCCGGTTTTTAGATCATCCTTAGTCGAAGCGGGAGCAATTCGAAGATTACGACCACAAATCTATAAAAAGAAAAGTGAATAAAATACATGTAAATATATAAATTATATAAGGTAGATAAAGAGATCATTAAGTTTAGAATTATATCTAGCACATAAGAAATTCTACTATTTCATTAATATGCTAACCCTAAGGAATGAATTGTTGAGAATAATGCAACAGCAGAGCACTACCAAACTAAGCGGGAGAGCAAGAATATATAATTATGTTCAATAGTGATCAATAAACAAAAATGAGTCAGTACGCAAGTAAGTAATACATATTCTAAAAAATTTAGAAAATATTTCACTCTATGAAGCAGAATATTTGATTAAAGAACAGCAAGAACGGTTATACGAAATTGTGCTACTTTGAAGTAAGAGAATTTCAAAAAATTTGACTCGAGAGGGATGATAGTGATGCCCCAGTGGTTTCGAAGAGAAGCAAATCGATATTGTTATGACAAAAAAATATGAGAATAGTAGAGGGGGATGGGATTTGGATACAATTAAAGTTCTAAAATGATACTCCAATAGATTTTGAATTTTCTCTTAAGAGTGAAGTTTTTCTAAAGTTCTGATTACTTCAATGATTATTCAAAGGAAAATTTAGTAATTCAAGCTACACATACAACAATCTATATACGTATAAGTAATAAGATCTACAGCAAGGGTCGGCAACCCCAGCCCGCGTGCCAGATCTGGTCCACAAGGTGAGATAATCTGGCCCGCAGTTCATGTTAAGATTGTGGTTATGTCAAATCATTTTCAAATGATCGGATTTGATTTGATCACATAAATAGCTATTCTATTGAAATAAATTCTAACAAATTGTTATTCGAAATATAAGGTAAAACATAGTTTAATTTAGTTTAGGGACTTAGCCAAGACTTTCATCTAGGGGGACAAAGTAATTCCCAGGGAGGCATTACCCCCCCGTGGTGACGTCCATGATTTAGTGCTGACTGGGTTTCCAATTAACAGGAGAAATTCTATCAATGATGCTATTATTGCTATTTGCTTGCAGCGTTTAGTAAATAGCAATAATTGCATAATTTATAGAATTTCTACGGTAAATAAAGGGAATATGTTGATTTGGAAATCTCACATATTTAGAGCTCTGATCATTGTCCACTGTACTATAAGGCCTGCCAACTTCTTGTGAATTTTGGACCAGGATGCGGTCGGAGAGGATAATAATCTAGTGTAGATCCATATCGCAGAATTGGTACATTTTACCCGAAAAATGTATTACATATTTGTAGAACAATATATTATCAACAATTAATCCAGGTTCAAATTCAGGAATGTGTGACTATTTATTTCAAGTAATCGAGTTTGTACAAAGTATTCAATTTAGATTTATTATGTTGAAACGTTCCGGACTATCACTGGTACTATCACTGAATTACCAGTGATAGTGTTCCCACATCCTCCAGGTTGGTCGAACTGAATATTCGTAACTTCTATAATCCGTTGTGTAATCAGTTTATGGCTGGTCTTAATATTTACATAATCAGCCCAGTTATGTTCTCCCGCTGCTATCCGGTATAATATTTTCAGGAACCAATCAAGTATACGTAAGTGTAATTGTAGGGGTGCAATAGGAAGGATTGCAATCGAACTTGCAGGTTAATGAGTGATTCCAGCTCGTTGTTGGGAAGGAAAAACTGTAAGCTCCTTTCCACCAGAAGTTAGCTCTATGATAGTATCTTTGATCGCTTGCAACGTGGAATTAATCGGAAAGCCTCCTATTACAACTTCAGGGTCTGATACATCAGTTTGACCTGCGAAGCAACACTGACAAGCAGAGCCACCGCGACCAGTAAATATGGCACACATTTTACCATCTAACATTGAGTTCACCTCAAATGGAGGTTCTTCACATCTTTTGAGAACGTTGGAAATTGTGAGTCGATTCCAAGTCTTTCTCCAATTATGCTACTTGCCAAACTGACATCTACTTTAGCATTTCGATGGCCCTCTTTAGTATCCAGAAATATTTCATTTACTTCATGAAGTGTAAGTGACATTTTACAGCTTTGTATGACAATAATTATGTGAAATACATATGTATTTTTGTAGTTAACATAATATCACATTCCTATACAACATATCCGAATCACAAGATTATGCTTCAAACAAGATTAGGGTGCCATTCCACCGTAACTAATGCTTGGCCTAGTTACTAGTGATTGTTATTGAAAAAAGATACTATAAAGAATATCATATATAGTAAAGAATAATAAGAAACGAAATAAATTTGAAAATTTTTGGAAAGTAAATATGACACATAATTATCAAATGCTAACTCATCCTCAAAATCTGAAATGACACAAAAATTGTCATTAGTTAAACCCCAGTAGCCAAAAATTAGGGGAAAAGGATGAAGATTATTGAAGTTATAGACTAATGAAAATAAATACTCAAATAACCCACTGTGTTAGTATGAGTTGATACAATATCATCCTGAAGCAAACATGAGAACTCAACTTGCTAAGCCTCTTAGACTTAATAGCTTTACACAAGTTGTTCAGAACTTGAACATAGTACTCACTATTAGTTCTACATTGTTAGGTAACCAATCAATTATGATTATTCCCGTATTTCCCGAAATAATTCTGCTATCCTTTAATTAACCAGCTGATGTTTAGGAGTCTGATAGGAGTTTGTTACATGCCTACGCTTCCATTGACTAGTCTGTAAACTTGTGTCAGCTCGTAAATGTAGCCAAGTACTAATAATCTGTATATGTGTATATGTGCATATTTATCTTTGTATGTCAAGAATTGATTGAAGAAACTGGAGGACACCCAAGGCTGATTTTGGCATACAGGGCAGGGCTTCACTATCTTCGACTATGGTGGAGATATATGGCCCCATAGAAATCGGGTTTCAGAACACGTATCTTAAAACTTTGAATTCAATGGAATAATATAGAAATCGATTTCTGGGTGAATCTAGAAATTACATTTTTTCTGAAGAGATATATTTTGAGAATATTCAAATTTAAATCCACAAAGAAAAACATATTCGATATCCAATTTGCATGGGGCCATAATCTGACAAAACATGATAGGCTTATAGGGTCGCAGTGAGGGGGCATATTAGGCCTGGCTCGGGAAGTTCGAGTCTTGGACGAAAATTCACACCGAAGAAATTATGATGTAATTGTCACCTTATGCTTTATCGAAAAGAGAACCACTGCTCAGCAAATATATATGTTAGAATTGTTGAAATTTGAATCAAAAGGATCCCAAAATATAATCCAAATCCTGACGTAAAATTCTCACACGATTCATACTCATAATGGAATTATTACGTCTGAATGACTGTGCAAAATTGAAAACCTTGAGAAATTCTTACTTAAGGAAACAAGTGCCGAGATCAATGACAAAGAGCCACGTAAAAAGCCCAAATGTCACCACAGCAAGTCATAAGTAATTCGGATGGATCATGATGAATAATATCATAACACTTTGCTATTGTATAATTCTACATGTGATTGCTTGCTTGTCAAATATTTTAAAGAAATAAGAAATTTGAAACTCTGTAATAGGCTAATTAATACATTTATTGAATCCCTAAGGATGTTGTTGCATAAAATAACAAAGAATTATCATGATTACGTGCACTCGTTCTATAATGTGAGGAGTAAACATGTCTGAAGTATTGTAGCCAATACTTACTACAAATTAACTTGCCGACATTCAATGCTGTGGCCATATAATTTTACAGGTAAATAAATTTAACTTAACACGGCATACCCTGATGACAAATTTTTATACGGAATACGAAACATCATATCAAAATGTATTATCGAGGTACGGGAAGTTGGGTAGAAATTATATGTCTGTAGCATTATTTGGTCGGAAAATTGAGGTTAGCAATTACTGGCGAATTTGTCAAAATCGTCCTATGGCAAGATATCATTCCGAAATTTTGAGCTGGTAGGGAAGCAAAATGGTAACTCGATGACAGTAGCACGCTAGACGATATTCAAGGGGTATACTCGAAGAGAATTCAAATAGTTTAAAGAAATTATAAAAGATAAATATGCCACCTACCAAAGTATTATCAACCACGTGATAAAAATTCGGCTAGAGTTAACAATCAGATTTGGCATTCTTTGAAAAGTAAATTATAACAATACACCATGGTACCTTAATTATAAAAAATATAGCCTACATTTGACAGTAACTGATGATCTCGCATTAGTACACAATGAGAATAAATCTGAAGTTAACCGATTTCAGCCGAAGAGTTACGTTCGTAATGAAATGAACACACAATTTTCCCACATCATTTAAACCAATTCCCGCAAACAAAAAGATATTTAGCAACTTGTTGACGTCATAAAATTACACATTTCAAGGCCACATTCGGTTAAATGAGAGGTTAAATGAGGTTTTACCCGATTAAGTTATGATGGAATGCTAGCCTGCCATGGCAACATAATCAGGCAAAAACAAGTTAAAATTCAAATTCAAGAGAATAGATACAACTTAAGTATGCTCAATTAATTGATTAATTTGACCATATCATATGCTTGGTGGGAGAATTTGCAGGCCTCACTCCTCTGTATGATACGCTGCATCCTTAGAACGCATTGTACAATCGTAAATCTATTAATCACGGTAGAAATTGGATGAGAGGTACCCCTCGGGAAACAAAATTTAGTACATAAGAATTGAGCATCCTATTTAAACAAAAGCACCCCTTAAGCCGAGTACGTACAAACCGGGTTCTATTGTAACTCATTACAATGATACAAAATTGGAGCATTTCTTTAAGAAAATTTCAACCTAAGCAATCAGATGACCTCAATTTTGACCGGAAATACTCAGTAGATCTAGATTGTGTGTATCAACAAATATCAAACATCTATTTATTATTGTCAAATGTACAATGTTAATAATATCGCAAATAATAGAATTTCCTATGTGAATTTTGTACTATCGAATTAACCAGCTCGTCATCCAAAGTTTTTAGCCTTCAAAGATGACCATAGTATGTTGAATGCTGTGATAATAATTATTCGTACTTTGCATCCCGATCGCTTATCTTTTAGAACAGGAAATAACCTGACAAATCTTGGCATCCCTGCATGCAAGAAACTAGGTAAAATTGACGAAAAGTAAATTCACCGATGATGGTTGAATGTCGAATTCAGTTGAATTATCGATTGCTAAATATTGGACCAATTGGATTAGATTGACATCACTGATCTCGCGATAGAGAGGCCAGATTTCTCACGAATCTCACAGTTTTGCAAGTTCCCAAATTGAAGTAACCGCAATAGTTAATTGTAGTTGAGGATCAAATAAAATGATAACGGAATTCTACAGGCAATAATTGACGTTGTACGCACGTTATCAAATAGTGTACAATATCAGAATATATACCATAGTCTGGGGCTACTTTGGCCCACTGGGTTTACTTTAGCCCAAATATCAAAGTTTCATCGCAACTAGATTAGATTCAGTATTATACTTGAATATCACTTCCCAAATTTTTAACGAATTTTCAAATATCGGTAGACAATTTCGAATACAAATACAATATCTATTCCATACGTAAGGAAATTTCAATATTTGGGCTAAAGCAAACTCTAGTGGGCCAAAGTAGTCCCAGTTTACGGTATACCAATTGAGCAACAAGATAATGCCATTTCTATCAGAGAATCGTTCTACATCATACTAAATTTTTGTAGTAAAGGGATAAAGGTTATCCGATTACTGACCGAACAATTATGACAAAGAATTGGAACAAGTTTAAAAGTAGGAAGAGAAAGTGTATAGACTAATGACTCCAAATTTTATACTATTGGATAGAGACATTTTAATACAAATATAAAAATTTTGTCATGATAAAGTTCGCACACCCAAGAGCTATAGCAGTGAGCATGATGGTTCATTTTAGCTAATAACAATAACTCGACAAACATCAATGTTATGGCCAAATCATCATGCACACATATAGTATACACTCATCTTCCCGTACCCTGTTAATACAATTAGATATTCTTACTCCAAATGAAATTACACATTCATCAATAATACCATATCCCGTCATTTTCAAGATTATTCTTTAATCAGGGCTTCATCTAGATTTAGGTAACCGGCGCATCCTAAGTGATCATAGATTACATTTCGCGCACCCTAGTGTATTAAGAACATGGAGATACAACTTGATAAAGGTCAGATTTCCGTACCCCTAGGTGCGCGGGGTGCACCCAGTTAAAGCTGTCTATACCCACAACGAACTTTATATAGTTGTTATAAAATTCAAATTTACTTGAAAGTGGCTGATTAGATGGTTTAAACATAATAGATGACGAATAACACATTTAGAGTACGTTATCCGTGATAGTCGGAATATAGAAATGTATCCACTATGTGGGATGATGCTTGAACTCGTGTATTTGAGCCTCATTGCCTTGCTTTAGCTAGCTTCGGGAAAAGCGGTGGTTTCTGGTCCTGCACACATATATCGATAAGCGCAGGCACTCGTAGGGTTGGTATGGTACAGGGCACTACCAATATTTATTCGATAACCATGATTTCCAATTAATCCCAAATTGCCCCAAATCGGGCGAAATGGCCTTACAAATTACCAAATTGATTCTGCATCCCTGAATGTATCTATCAATTCTATGTATTTCGCTTAAATATTAATTGAATGAGTTAATCAGTAAACAATGAAAATAACTAAATAATGAGAATAATATAGGCTATCTGAAATCTGGGTTAGGACAGTTTCTTCAGCACAGTGGTTCTGTCACATAGTGTTTACGGAATCGAGCACTAATTAGAATTGGTAGATCGTAGTGAATGGACTTTGTAAATTGCGAGAACTCAAAAACAATTCAAAGAGATCAGGTATTCTGGAGATTATTGATCAAAATCTTAACGTTTCGATTTAACTACCAGTTTATCCTAAACTACTGAATATAAGTTGAATCTATCCCTTTTGTTCGCGATTTGTTCTAATAATCACCTTGGGGTATGGCAGATAGGTTTGGACATTTCGATGTTCCTCCACTGGTAAAGGGACAAGTAATCGAAGGATGAGAGAAGCTATTTCGTGCAGAGACCGCATCTCTAGTTTCCGTGGAAACGGAAAGAAGCTCGAAATTGGGATGTTATCTGAAATTGTTAATCGGCGAAAAGCAGAGACCATGTTAGTAGTGGAAGTGGTTACGAAGTAACTACTTTGAATGAAGCCTTTGTAATTCTACGCATTCTCGATAGTATTACGGATAAACACCAGGCGATGATCTCACAGTGTAGGAGTGATTGGATTCCTGACATGCCCACTGACGATTACAATATCATCTGAAGTCGTCAGTTAAACGGCCTCAAAGTGATGCGGCTTCCCCTTAGATAAGTTAGAATCCCTCTATTGTTGTAGTCTTCAAATAGTCTCAAGATTCTGAGATTTATTAATTCGCTGTGCTTTGAAGTCCTTGACACTTCTCCAGTCTCAAATCTAACTAGATTTGCCTTCCGTAGAAATTGATAAGATTGAAAATGCATTAAGAGCAGCATAAAACTTGGGTGTGAACGAGTGATTCATGATTTAAAGGCATTATGCCTTACTTCGATTGAATTGTTCGTTTGGAGTAATCTGGATATTGCCAGTATATATATATATATATATATATATATATATATTTCAAATTCGAATTGGAAAGGGTCCATTCGTCTGCTTTGACCTACAAATCTCATTCCGATACAATTAACTTAAAATATTCAGCTATTTCTATACTTGATCCCAGAAAATCATCCATCAATATTGTGAAGCAATCAATGACATCATATTCCTGCACTAAAGTTAGACTTGCTAACATCATTATTATTGCAAATATCTCATCTTCGACATGTAGTGTAACCAACCCTCTCGACTGTATCTGAGGGTAAATGAACTGCGACAAATGAAAAAAAACACCCAGATAGCTAAGAAATTTCCTACTAGGGCATTGATTAAAGCATTATCAAAATCTACCATAAGGGATGACGGATCATATTCAGGTACAATCTCTCGTAATTTTTTGAGTAGTTCATAGTAGGTAGATTGAAGCTTGTTCGACATTAGTGCATATATACATGGAATGATGTCGGTGAATAAAATAAGCAATTCAAATTGAAACCGGGATACTTAAATGAGTCAAAAGTTACATTAGGGCCAACTAGGGCTGGAAAAAGTTGAGGGGAGACACAGGCATATTTTCAGCGTGGGGCACGTTAAGTGGAGGATCCAAGAATTGTTTGTCGTGGATAAGTATTCAGCAGGGGGCTGGACCCCCAAGCGTAGTGGTGAAGATCGTATTATTGTGAAGTTTACATAGAAGTTGTAGCAAATTCCCTTGGTGGACTCCCCCCAGATCTGATTTCGTCTCCTAAAACTTGGTGCCAATGGCAACAGGCCCCATTGTTCAAAATATAAAGTAATAAATCGCTTCTACTCTCAAGTAACACCGAATCTAGTTATTTTTTCACTCTACATGTGCAGTACTCATTTTGCTCAGAAAATTTTGGATTGTCTTACAAATACCTCATTGTGTGTATGAATAATTTGTATACATCCGCAAAAAGTAATATTCAAATAAATTTCAATTAGCTACGTATACAGTATTTCGAATAAGGCTAAGGAGGCTACTGAAGGTTCCAATATTTGTGAATAAAATTATCACCAACGAGTTATTGATGAAACTCACGCCTAATTCGATAATGCAGTAGGCAACAAATTATAATTATCCAATTCCAAAAAATCATTTGTATTTTCAGAGATTGAAAAAATTATACGAAAATATGACAAGGAAAGAACAAGTGGACGGGGCGTTATTCAGAGAAAGACAGTAGGTTATTTCAACTAATAACTTACACAAACGTTTCACAAGCATTTGCTTACGAAACGGGTGACAATCTCTTATCTTGGTCATAATATTTGTAAATACCATCTAGGGTTAGAACTCACACAATTCCTAAGGGTAGATTAAGACAATGTATATCCCTGAGATTAAGGTAATATAACATGTATTTAGGTAGAGATGAGAGAATCGCGAGCACAATAATATTTCAATTTTTACTTGATTTGCGCTTTCTGGAGACCAACACTTTCTAAAATAAAGTGAAGAGCAAATACTAAACAATCGGAGAGGGCTGCATATGCCTCCTACACCATATGGTTAATCGGGTACTGGGATCAACCCGTGGCAATCTGGAATAAAAATATTCGATTATATATGAATAAGCTCTCAAATGTAACTAGTATAATTACACGAACCTAACGAACATGAATTGCGGTATCAAAGAAACTGAGATGGACAGGAAGAAAATCTCAGAGAAGACAGAATGAGAACATGAGCTTAACAGAAAATTGACTGCGATTAGCCTCCTTTACTGTATTCCATTAAAAAGTAGAGAAAACATTTATCTAAATAATATCTCCAATATTGATTATACAACTAGAGAAAATCTGATGCCAACGAACATAACTGAAATATGATATCATTTAGTAGGCTTACAAAAGGCACTATCTTGTAAAGTTTCGTATCACAATCAAATAACATTCCATGATAATAATTGAAATGGAAAAACGTATTCAGGTGTCTACTTCACATTGAATTACAAATGAGATTACAATCAGTGGCGTAGCTAAGCACGGGCCTGCCGGACCTGTGCCCGGGCAACTTCTCTCTGTGCCCAGGCAATAAATATTATGTATGTACACTCACATCAGTTCATCCCTATTAATTGTTATATTACATATATCAATTCCTCTTACTTTTTTACCTAATTTACTATTCTACGATTTATTATATTTAGTAATTAGCATATATGTCTCGAAAATTTGACATTACCAACAGCTCGCAGCTAACTTTGTTTGCCACTTACAAGAGAATAAAGCTAACTTGATGTCATTACTAAATTCGGTGAATTACATAAAAATAGGAGAATAATTTTAGCATAAATAGATGTATGTGTTTCATTGTAATACACAGTGACGTATATAATTGATTATTGGTTGGAAATTAGTAGTTACTGATATAATAATCCCAAGGCCCAATAAAAAGCACTTTATGTTGAGTATAGTGCCCGGGCAATCATGTTGGGCTGGCTACGCCACTGATTACAATAATATGAAAATTTTGGTCGAACCACGGTGTCCTAGAAGTAAAAGTGGGGTGGGTGAGTTTAGTGGCCAACTGGAATAACCACTGAATTGGCAGTAGTGCTCCTCCCTTACTACCGAAACCCCCCTGCCAAAAGAAGGAAATGGCCTAAAGACTTTTAGGCTGTAGGCTAATATCTGAATCAATTTGATACTTCTTAAATCCCAAAGATTAGTTACCAATAAATAAAATGTAATCCCCATTCGGATTATATGCACTCATATTGTTCCCAAGGAGGTCCGTATTTCATATTCGAGTTCTAGTGCAGTCCAAATAGCAATATAGAAAGATGCATGTGCAAAACATTTGTGAAATGAAGAATATAACCATTCAAAAACAAAGAGTACATAAATGTAGGTCAATGAAGATAAAAATAAACATGTAATTTCACCTCACGACCATTCAAATTTCTTATTGCAGAATTAGCAATTCCTGAATCTTCAAATTCGCAAAATGCGAATCCTTTGGGCTTAGAGGTTTCTGAATCCATAATCATCCTAAAACTAACAATATGGCCAACCTCACCCAGAATTTCCTTTAATTTATCATCGTTAACTTCATAAGGAATATTTGAAACAAATACAGATCGAAAGGAAGTATCCTTACTAAATTCCATTATGTCTAGTAGAACATATAAAAAATGAAATCAAATAGGTGAAACAACTAAAACTGAAACAGTGTCAATACGAAGTACGAAGTACGAAATACGAAAATGGTAAGTAGGGAACTGTGAATAATATGAGCATCGTACCTAATTTTTATGGGAAATTTATGATGGCAGGTCAATGAACGTGTGGAATTGTATAAGCCAAACTATCATATGAGTGAGAATTAGAAAGAGGCAGGGCGACAACGAATAATCAAGGTATCGATTGAACATATTGAACTGTAGTTCGGATACTGTGATAGTTATGGCGAAAAGTTAGAAAGCGGTGAAAAGTTACGTTATACAAACACTAAACCGTCAGAAGTAAACTCCCCGAGATTTGGAGGAAGAGGTTCAGCAATAGGGATTAATACCATGGAGATTCTCGATAGCTATGAACCCAGGGATAGAAGCACATCGTAGTTGAAATCGGGTAAAAAGAGGTAAAGTGGGTACAATTGCAGAATCTTGCACCTCTAACATTTTTAATGTGGTCAAAAACCCTATATGCATCGTTCAAGAACTCATTGAGAGAAGTTGATAGAGCTAAAGAACTCGAAAATCGGATGAAAATTGACAAAAAGTAACGAAAAAGTTCTTCACCAAGCAAAATTTACGAGGAAAAGTGTATTATTTACTATGGTCAAATTCTATTGATGTATACATACAATTACCATAGGAATCCCCATATTGTTGATATTGCGGTTATACACGTTTGGTACTCTACTCTTTCAGGTCCATTTGTTTACTATTAATTTGCAACACTAAAAACACAATGCACATTGCATTGAATATTTTGCTTGCAACTAAATTGCATCATGTATATGAAGTCGTTCAAACATTGCCATACTTGCCAACCAGGGTTGTCTACAGGATTTTTTACCTGAGGAGGGAAATTAGTTGAGGCTGTTCTAGTTGCTTGCTGTTAGTGTGAGGGATTTGAAGTACTTAGGCAGAAGGATTTAATCTTTCAAGCATTATCTCAGACGTTCCTATTTAATAATCGATTGCAAGTATATTGTGTTCACTGGGGCTAAGGATTTCCCTTTGTCTTATTATGTATTTTTCATAATGAAAGTGACTTCAAATAGAAATTTGATCAGTCGATACAATAGCATGACATTGTCTGTGATTGTCCCCTGCTTAAAGTGTGATTCCGGCTGTTGCTGCTTTATTTAAGACGACAGTGCTATTTTAAAAGTTATATTAGATAAATATTTAGAATGGATAAGTTTTGCCGAGAAAGAGAGCTAAGGAAACTGACGTAGAGAGCGGTAGTGATGATAATATGAAATATGAATTGATGGAATCTGTGTGGGAAGAAGTAGAAACCAGTCCATATAACTTCAAAAATCCCAAAGATTGTTGCCATCCACACCACAATCCATTATGCTGTCAACTTCTGTCCATGCTCCAGAACTAAGCAAAGCTCAGCAAAAGATTGAGTACAAATCTCACCTAACATACAATTCTCGTTGGGAAATGAAATATGATTGGGTCTACTTTGAGAATGCTAAAGATGGAATGTTCTGAGAGTATGTCAGGAAAGTGTGACCCTCCTGCTTCAGCAAGAGGAGCATGGACAACAAGAGGTCTAAGGGACTGGAATCATGCCACAGACATGCTAAAACAGCACAACAGTTCTGAATGGGATAGAGACACGATCGTAGTTTCTAAGGCATTATTCGATCGTGTTAAACAAGATCGCGAACCCGATCTCGATCATTTTTCCGATAGTTTGTGTAATATTCAAGACATATATTTTTGATAGTTACATCATTTCTTATGCCAAAAAGAAACATAGGTGGAGAATCAACGTATTCTAGGAACGAATATTACTGCTATTTGAACACATGGAGCAATTACCTAAGTATAAAAAACGCGAATGATAGTAGCATTCAAAGTATACAAAAATTAATTAAAATTTTTGTGCAAAAAAGGATCGCGATCTTACATTCGATCCTTAATGAGACAATGATCGCCGATCGTCGCCAGATCGTCAAAAAGTATCGCGATCGTGATCGAGTGATCAATGATCGTACGATCCTAATGCCCTAGTAGTTTCCAAAATGTCTGAACAGGCTGCAACTCATCAAAATGTTCTCCAGATGTAGTGCTCTCATGCCGTTAAGGAATCAGAAGAGAAACGAATAAGAAACCGTGAGATACTACTGAACTCATTAGATCTGCGTACTTTTAGCTAAGAATCACATTCCTCATACCACCACATACGGAAATTTAGTGGAACTCCTCATTGCGAATGGCGATGAATTACTCAAAACATCACACTGAGAAAGGTGGACGTAATTCACAATACATATCTTCTTTCTCAGCAACAAACATCATTGAAGCGATTGACTTTTGGATTGAACGAAATTTGTAAAATAGCTTGAACTCGAGTTCTTATTTCACAATCATGGCAGATTAGTGTGCAGATGTTTCTTCCCATGAAGAATTATCTATCTTTTGTAGGTGGGTAGTGGATGGTCAACCCACAGAACACTTCATGACTGTTATACATGTAAACTACACAGATGCTGAATCAATTCCCAAGGCACTCACTTCATATATTGAAGAGAAAGGATTTGAATATAGGAAACTTGTTGGTCAAGCATATGATGGGGAAGCAACATCTGCAGGTGTGAATACTCTGGTTCAGAAACGAATTCGAACACATGCAGGCCATGCTCTGTATATTCACAGTATATTCCACAGGCTCCAGCTTGCTAGCATGGAAGCAGCATAAAAATACCAGAAATACAAAAGGTATTCGAACTGATGACAAATCTTTGGAAAATTTTATTACTCTCCCAAGAAAGCTGAAACTCTCAAAGAGATCCAAATGGTTCTGAATTTGCCACAACTCAAGATAAGAATACCAAGTGATACTCGTTAGCTTTTCCATGAACTCTGCGTCGGGCTATCCACAAGGCACTAGAAGCACACATTATTACTATTCAACAATTGCATGAAAATTCTGGTGATGCGAAGCATTTGGTATTAACACTATTTTCGCAAGTCTAGTTGGAATTAGTGGCATAGTTCTCCTCTCAGAAATTCTTGACCTGGATGCGAAGCTGAATACATTCATGCAGAACAAAAAAGCTGATTTCTCTACGCTGAAGGAACCATTTACACATCCCCCCCAATATTGAATACTGAAGATTTAGTTTCTGAATGCAAAGTATACAAAGGGCAATGCTCCATGAGAAAGAAAGATTAATCACTAAAAGAGACACCAGAGATTCCGAGTATGCAGGATGTGGTAGCCTCTATGATGTTTTGCACATCCTTTGCAAGTATATTCCCAGAGACATTTAATCTTATTCAGATTTTTATTTTTGCCCGTTGGAACTGCACCAGTTGAACTTTAATTTAGCCAGATGAAAATGATAATGACTAGACTTAGAAATCGGTTGGCTGATTGTAGTTGTCAAGGCTAATGAGGATCGCTATAGAAGGCCCGGAACTACAGTCAGTGTTTAATGAGATTCTTGCAATTTTCAAAGAGAAAAATTGTCGTATTAATCTCTAAATTAGTTTTTGTAGGTAACACTAATGAATGTTTCCCACCGTTATATGTAATAATGGTATATACCGTATATGGCCAAATTTTAATGGGGGGAATACAATTTTGGAAGGGGAAATCCCTGAGCACCCCACCCTCTGCATGAAATCCAGCCAACTATTCTGTTGGTTGACGGGACATCCAGATTTCTAGCCCTGGAATATGTGTTGATTGCCAATTAGGCTAATGTCCCGCCAAAACTTGCCACAACTCTTAATTGTCCCTCTATTTTGTAATCCAGTCTAATGCAAATATGCTACATCCAACGATGTCTCGCTCAATTAGACCCTTATGTCCCGAATTTTCTTCACTCAGGTTGGTAAGTATGCGTTTCTTAACACAAGATTCCCCAAAGGCCTCTATGTATGCAGTGGCACCTCGTTAATTCGAACCCAGTTAATAGACTCCCGGATAAGGCGCACATATATTTGCATATAGTTTGTTACCTACAATGATTTTTCAATTGTATTACTCCTGCTAAGGCGAACCAATTTTGACCGTTTGTTTGTGTTCGTATCAACGAGGTTAGGTTGTATGTTAAAAACAATTCATGTACTATTTAATCGCATAGTTATTGGTCCAGCTTCTCTCAAGTTGCGTTAGTAATGTTGCAACAAGCAACCTCAAACCATTTCAATGAATGGTGAATTATACAAGTGTACCAGCACCCGCTCTTTACATCAAGAATACTGAATTAGATACAGAATAGTGATGAAATTTGTAAATTGTTTGCAATTAAATAGGATTTGCTCCAGTGTGTATCCGCTGCTACACCTTACACTCCTGAATCACATAAAGGGGACTCTTTCATACTCTGGATTTATTACTATGGGTAGTAGTTATTGTGGAGCAAATAATTAGTATTAAGTTTTCTATTTACTCCTTTAAACAAGAATCTACAATATAGCATATACTGCCACAAAAGAAACACAAAAAGCAGAAGCTAGAAGTATGGTACTAATTACTGGTAACCGAATTAACTATCAAAACAACAATTAGACAACTGGATATTGTTCCATATTTCCATGATTAGGTTTGAGAGACTAGCTCGTCCGTATTTTTTCGGTAAACAAACTTCAGATAAGTGAGTATCTAACAGTATGGGGTTAGTAGTCATACAATTCTTCAGTCGTTTCTTCGCTCTACCACATATACTCTCAACTGTTTGAGTATGTACTCCTGTGGTAGGATCAACAAAATTGAGGCTATGGTTGACGCTGAGATGTTGAAAAGTTGCAGCAGGGATAGCAAGATACGAAGCCCATTTGTCAGAAAAGATTGTAGTGCCCGGAAGAATATATAGTTGGATGAGAGGGATTAATTTTGCTGCCGAACTGCCTTGAATTGGTTTAATAAATGAATCTTATATTTCTCTATCTATCCCTCCAATTAACTATTGACCTGAGAGCATACGAACTCTTCAATACTTTCGATGTAGAAATTTTGATTCATCAATTTCTAAAATAGGCGCAGGCCCTCCAATTGGTTGAGGATTGACTAAAAATTCCTAAACACATAGGGCTCTGAGAAAAATTCGTCTAGTCAGTTGTAGTATGCTCTCCCCACCCCATTCTTGTGTAAAAATGCAGTACTTTGCAGATTATCAGCCCAGAAATAAAGGAATTCTACCAACTCAGTTAATGGTATATGATCACCTTCAATAAATGAACCAATCCTCATGGAAGCGAATTTTCATACTTTACTTAGGATTAATCGAAATGCATTGTATGATCGTATGGAATGTATTCAGCAATTATAGGTAATAATTATAAATGGTTTGCGTGCCACTTTCCTAAACCATTTGTTGTTCAACTCAGTAACCAGACAAACAGCAGTCCAATAATTCCAAATTTTTATCTAATTGATGCTGGAATAACTATGAACACATCAATTAATCTATTCAATAAAAATTAAATCTGAAACCACAAATTTGTACCACACTTCTCATGTTTAATCCCAAGCAAATTTGCTACATGGTAAGTGATTGTTGGTTGTAAAAGAACAGTTATGTAAATAATCCCCAATCCAATAATTTCTCATTCGGATCGTTATATTGTCATCCGCTAATCAATGTTGATAACAATCACAAGGAAATAAAATTGGATTTGGCCATATTAATCCACAATTTGGCAATGTACCTAGTACGTACCTAGCTTATTAAAATTCCTAATTCAAGAGAAAATTGTCTGATTGAATTACTAATTTCACTCAATTACAAGAGTTTGCCCTAATGACGCAGAGTTGACTGTCTAGCAATACTGGTATAGTAGGGACGCAGGAATCACATGGTTACTGTTGCAGCATTCATCACATCTCACCATTAATATAAATTGCAGATTATTCTGTTACGCCACCTCATAAGTCCCTGTACTGTAAACTTCCGTTGTTGCTAATATCAATTAAATGGCTAAACTCTCACGATAACAAAGTGATTCATTAGCCCCATTCGCTTGAAATAATTGATCTTACTCCGCATACATCCAAAGTCGGAGATTACGAAATAAAACCGGGTCCGTACCGGTCCAGAGCAATAAGTTATAATAAGAGTGTGTTGCAGTTACAAACTGATTACACTTGCTTAAGTTGACCCATAATAGACATTTTACACCACACATTTGGTCCAGGCAAACACCACCACCCATCGTATACTCTGCTATCCAAAATATACTTTTGCCTTGAATTGGCTAAATATACTCGGGGTATTACAGTGTCAAGTGTCAACCCCATACTTACCAATCTGAGTGAAGAAAAAATCGGAAAACAGGGTCTAATTGAGCTGGAAATCGTTGTATGTAGCATATTTGAATTAGACTGGACTACAAAATAGAGGGACAATTAAGGGTGGTGGCAAGTTTTGGCCAGTCATTAGCCACATTGGCAATAAACACATATCCGGGCGAAAAATCGGGATGTCCCGCCAACCAACAGAATAGTTGGCAAATATGGTAACGTTTGAACGACTTCATAAACAGGATACAATTTAGTTGCAAGCAAAATATTCAACGCAATGTTGCATTGTATATTTAGTGTTGCGAATTAATACTAAACAAATGAACATGAAAGAGTATAGTAGCAAATGTGCATAACCTTAATATCGACAATATGAGCATTCATATGGTAATTGTATGTATACATCAATAAAAACGACCATAGTAAATAATACAATTTTCTCCATAAGATTTGGCTTACTAAGCTAAGGAAAAAGTTCGTTACTTTTAGCTCTATCAGCTTCTCTTAACGAGTTCTCGAACGATGTATATAGTGATTTTTGACCACATTATATAGGTTGGGGAGATGTAAAATTCTGCAATTGCACCGATTCACATTTGTGAGGAACTATTGAGACACAATCCATTCGAAATTTCTTTAATACTTGATTTGGGATGCGGGAATCTGGAAAGAATTAGAACGGATAGTAATTAGAAAAATATGCGAAATTTCAAAAATGTATACTTTCTCAAATAGTCTAAGGAGACTTGCACTTGACTTTGAGGAGTACTGTTATGAATGGAATATGTATTAGTAAATAATGAAAATATTTAAACTAACTAAGTGAAATTCAATTTGCAATATAATCCAAAACTATGAAAGGGCATCCAAAATAGAGCTCGGCAGGATATCGGAGGGTGATTATGGTGAGGGCATAAGACAAGGAGGAGGCTTGAAATATCAGGCAACACTAACAACATCACTCTCAGAGTTGATACAATCATGATTTTTTAACAAAGAATATGTATTTAACCAAACTAAAGGCATACAAGCATAGTGATAAGAAAAATAAATTTATCAAAAACACGAAAACAATCATAGTACTATATTCATAATACATTTTAGTCCCAATTCATAAATTTAGATTTTCGATGAATCTATATTACATACTGCACTAAAAGAACCTATTGTTAAAAACTAATAAATATTAAACATCTAAGAACAATTGACTGATTACCGACGACATGTATATTCTTCATTCAACCACAGCAACAAAACTATAACCTATAGAAAAGTTTTAGAATAGTACAAACGTGTAGAATTGTTCAGAGCTTGATGTAGCTTTGAGGCCCTTTGAATTGCCTCCTAGATTTGGTGAAGATGCAATAATAGAACTTTGTACACGTTTTAATCTTCCATCTCGACTGATTCTAAATGCATTCAAGGATTATGTTCATAATTTCGGCCGTAAATGCCTAATGACTTGCAGCCATTTGTTATGTGCACAAAAGATATTCCGTCAACACAGCCGAATGTAAATGCGGTTTTACTCATATGAACATTATTATCACTGACATGCTTAGCAAGCTGTAGCTTATCATGTATCATCATTGATGTTCATCAAATTCAATGGACCACCTTAGAGCTGCTAGAAACCACCTGACTATGCTAATGCATGGTTGCGCAAACATCGTTTTGCAACTGAAATCAAAACACATAGTTTATCTGCAAAAACCGTACACGAAGATCAACTATGGCGTTTCTTTCAACCGTTTAATTAATACGGTTTTTCTTGGTTTATCTATGTCTATATTGTTAGTTAGTTCAATAATATGTCTGGCGGTTTTTATCACTTGTATATTGGATTATCTGCAACGATAACGTTGATATTTATAATGATTGTTTGCAATAGGAGTTGCGTTGTGGAACTATGTTGTTACACTTGAACACACTGTATGATATACGAATTGTACTTTTGAATTTCAATGGGTGTTTGTCTAGGTTAGCACCCCTACTATCTTTTCTAGGACTATACCCCTGAGTGCAATCTCATTAATTTGAATTCAGTTAATAGAACTTCTGGGTAAGGCGAATATGTATTTGCATATAGTCTGTTACCTACAATAGTTGGTAAATTTGTATTAACGGCTAAGGTGGAACAATATGACCGTTCGTTAGTGTCGTATTCACGAGGTTAGGTTGTATGTTAGAAACCATTCGTGTACTATTTAATCGCATAGCTGTTGTTCCAGCATCACTCAAGCCGCTTTATTGATGTTGGAACCTGTTTTCATGGATTTCTATTTATTATGGGGGATAGAATATTATATGGCACCTTCATGCCTGGATATAATCCTATACAATAATAGTAATTATATGTTTGGAGTGAATAGTTAATTAGTGTGGTTGTGCCAAGAAGATTATATAGTTGGATAAGAGGGATTAATGTTGCTGCCTAATGGATCGTATTGTGTCTTCAGTGAATCAATGTTGATAAAAATCACAGGTAAATAGAATTTTATTTGCCAAACTAATCTCAAATTTAGTCTATATTATCCAAATTTTATCAATGCACCTAGCTTATTGGAGTTTCCTATATCGAGAGAAAGTTCCTCTTGATTGAGTTAGTACTATTAACTCGATTACAAGTGTGAAATTCTATTATCCATGGTAATAAAATAATTAAAAATGGATCTAATCACAAGTGGTTAAATTATATATCTAACAAACCACATTGATAAGGAACGGGAATAATTACAAATATCTGGCCATTAGATGAATCGGCACTTTGGCACTTTAGCACTTTGGAACTGATTGTCCAGAATTATTAAACCGAATAGTATTATGAATAAATTTCATTGACTTGAGTAAACTAAGGCTCTGAATAACTACTAGTAAATACTTATAGAGCACTAGTCGAGTTCAAGAAGACTTTTGACTACTTCAGTGCATACTATATCAGAACTTTACTAATTCATTTACAATTATAACTGTACTATAATATTTTGATGCATTTGGCTGGCTGAAGATAAATTGAAATCATATTTAGGGCCATTCATTCGAATAATTTCACATATTATCATCGAATAGATTCTAATAATGATATGAAATTAGACTAAGCAAATAACATTGCAGGAGGACCCCATTTTATTTCATTATAAGTGTAAGTTTGTAGTAAGACTTTTGTAGTAATCAATTGAATTCAACCTATACGGGGTAAAGAATCATTTCATTATAACGGTAGTTTACTGTGGTCGTTGAGGAAAAGTCTATAAAAATAGCAATACATAGATAGTTAACCAAATAATTGCGAGATTCGATGTAAATTTACAAACCATAATCATTTCGCTGACAACGGACAAGCAAACGAACACCAAGAGTAAGACTATTCCTAGTTGTGTTATATCCGAGTTACATTGATTGACTGGCTTCTTTCCCGATAATATGGCAGTAGTTGTGTATCAGTGGGGCCAAGGCCAAAAATTGAACATTCCTTGGTATCTCTTAATTACTATATTATTAAGCTGTCTGTGCAGATTGTAATTTTAGTTTTTCCGACACAGAGAGAACAATATTCGATGAAATATATATTTATGCAAAAATTTAGATCTTAAGTAGTTTATAAGTGGAAATTTGGTAGGTATAAGTAATCAACCTACTATTGGCATTTTTATTTTAGCCGCATGACTGATTTTGTCCTGATATAGATTTTCAAATCTATTGGTTGATCATTTGATGATCGCCATTATGTAACCTGCCTTGATTGGAGATTATCACAACTTTTGATTGACTTTGTATTTTATGGACCAGTCCAAAGCGATGTGGTGTCTTAAGACAAGGCAAAGCTTAACCAATGAGTCCTCGCCGGGACGAAACACCACAAATGTATATAGATATACAAAAATTTTGTACTAAAACTTTAACTTCAATTATCTCAAAACAATGTTTTTTCCAAATCAGGCTAATGCTAATGAAGAAATACTTGTTTTTATGCTCTGAAAATTTTTGTGCGTTATATATGATATGTTGTCTAAAATCTGAAGTAAATTTAGAATGATTGAGGCTATAATGTTGTTGCTACTAGGCCCAAGGCCTTGAGGACTTCGGTTTTTGCTCATTTTTGGTGTACCGCACTTCAAAAATTTATAACTTTTTAATTAGGGAATATTAATTGCCAAATCTGCTTCAAAGTTTAGATCTATACAAGAATTGATGGCAGAACAACCCACTGATCATAACAATTACTCCTTCTTCAAAAGCATTAATGGGAAATGTGCAGGACTTTAATATTACGTCTATGGGAGGACCTTTCCCCCATTTTCCTCCCCTGTTCAGAAAGTAAACTAGGTATTTGGAACTTTGTTATTGTTATGTCTTAGTTTGGTCAGTCCGACGAGTTTCCAACACAAAACATGCATAATATTGTTTAGTTAGGAAAATACCCTATACCCTAATAGAGATTTCAACTTGTGATTCCTTAAATAGATTACGATGTATATTTATGTAAACGTAAAGAATTGCAAAATCTTATAATAGGTATATAGACATCATATCTATGAGATACAAGATATTTTTGCTATTGTGAAAAATTCCTAGTAAAACTTGGATGCAATGCTGGCATTAGGCACCCGCAACACAAGCAACTTAATGATGCCCTTGATTCTGGGGGAAAGATTTCGTCATTTTGAGGGAAATTCTGATTAAAATTGCAAAGTATTCACTTTATTAACTAAATTATGTTTTAGATTCAACCATAGCGTACTATACATAAGGCCTCACAGTGACAATTGAAATATGAACCAGGGATGGGGCCCCCGCTCTACTGTGAAAATGGTGATTTCTTCTTTTATTGCCAAAATGGTCAAACCTAATCCACTAAGCATAAGACTACATATTATTAAGAGAAATTGGGACCATGGATGCAATTGTGGATGAAATATGGATGGATTTTCCATCATTATGTTGTCCAAATATAATTCACCAGGAATGTAACAATTCGTATTTTGATTGTTAATAACTTATATAGAAACTACAAGAAGTTGCAACTGAGTTAAATTACATGTAGAAATTGATGGAAAAGAAAATTACTGAGAAAAACCTAAATATAGGACCTGTTAGCTGTTCTGCCAAATGAAAGTACTAAGAATTAAATTTTTTAACATTCGTTTCTCTAATCCTTTCAAAACTACCTTGGAATCGTAATTTTTCACTTTATTAGCTATTAAACAATTCGCTTCAATGGATACAAGTTTGCGAAGAGTAGGGAAAAGTTCAAGAGTGACAGAATTCGAAGAGCAAATGAGTATATGAATATCTTAAGGACGAGTGAATAATTTTCTACTACATTTATTTATTAAATAAAATTTTCGAATGTTTTGGTTGAATAATAAACTAAATATTTAACCTTGTGGTTCATTAATAAATCCAACCTGTAATTGCATCCACGGTCCCAATTTATCTTAATAATATGTAGTCCTATGATTGGTAGACTAGGTTTGACCATATTTGGCAATAAAAGAAGAAATCACCATTTTCACAGTAGATCGGGGACCCCATCCCTGGTCCATATTTCAATTGTCACCGTGAGACCTAATGGATAGTAGCAGTGGTGTCCTGCTGTGGGAGCGGGTGGGAGCGCCGTTCTCATAGTTTTTCATGTAGTGGGAGCGCCGCTCCCATACATTTTAACAAATCAAATTGGCAAGTAACAATTACTTCACAAGTTGCTGAATTTGTGTACCTGAAATCTACAGTAGCATACAATCAATTATTTGGAATAAATTGAAATTTGTTCCAAATATAATTAAGTTGAGTTGAGTGAGCAAATGTTTACTTTATAGCGCCGCGAATATATTGTACTTGTTTTGAAGAACAATGGGAAGTTTTACCTCAACTACCTATCGTTTTATCCGAATCTAGCGTTAATCGTAAACAAAATATCTATTTGAAATGATTCTTTGAATTAAGTAATAATTATATTATAAGCAACGTGTTCTGGAATGTAAGATATATAAAATTGTTAATTATAATATTCTGAGCCCCATAAACAAGAAGAATTTGGAAGTATTATTAGTTAAATAATTTTGGGTACTCAATCACTTGTTAGAACTCTATATTCAGATTTACTACTAAACCTTTGATATTATTCATACTTATCTTATTAATTCAATTACCGGTATATTGTTTGAATTTGTATTAGAAATTAAGATATATTCAATTGAATTTGAAATACCGCTCCCATACTTATAACACAACTCAACAAGATTTCTCATCAGGGATCACATACATTTATCTTAGCATACTTTTGAATGCTGAACTCGAATCTGCAATCAGAATTTCTCTAGCACTTCTAGTTATTCTGAAATCCAATATCCATTTTTTCAACAGTATAGTATTACCTAGTTACTAAATAGCTATATCAGCATGCCTATTTTGATCCAATTATCTGGAATATAAATGACTTTACTTATTTGAATTCAAGCAAATCAAATTATAAACATGCATCGTAATTGTAGAACTCATCCCGACAATTTCTGTTACGTTTGTGGTCTTTTTTGCGTAAAATCACAAAGACGACCAATCACAAATCAATTAAAGAACATAAACAAATTATACTTCGAATGTCCACTTGGTGACCAAGACAAGTCGTGGGCACCACATGTTATATGCACTACTTGTTCAAGTGGACTACGTGATTGGTTGAACAAAAGGAAAGTTTCAATGCCATTTGCAATACCCATGGTCTGGAGGGAACAGAAAAATCACCTTGATGATTGTTACTTTTGCCTTATCGACATTACAGGATTCTCAGCCAAGAACAAGCACGCTCTTGTTTGCCCAGACTTGGATTCTGCTCGCAGGCCAATTCCACACGACATCTCATTACCAATCCCAATTCCCAAGCCACAGCAAATTAAAATCGGGTCTGATATGATGGAAGATGTTCATACAGATTCTACAGATGGTAATTATGTCCCGAAAGATGAATTACTAGAGCCACAAACATGTACAAAGGGAGAATTGAATGACTTG
>JAKMXF010000332.1:797994-898791 GCA_024704765.1 Oopsacas minuta | reverse complement strand
TTCAGAGATAATCCCAACAAGATATATAAAAGGAAGTCGTACTCTCAACACTTTTAATTTAGTTAGCTACCTTTATACTTCTAGATGGATATGTATTTCCCCTTAGTTTGTGAGTAGTTGATACATGCATGAATGTGAATAATTATATGTAAGAGCTAAGATAATGACTGATATTATCTTGGCATTAATCTAAAACATCGAAACGTTGATTTATTTCAGATAGCTATCATGTAAGAAGACAAAAAGACAGCCACTACCATATATAACAGGAAAAATTTAGGAAATACATAAAAATAGTTGACTTGTAGATGGAAATAAACTGGACGTGCTGGAAAGAATCTGAAAGCAGATTTGAATTCAACGCAAAAAACTAGCTTAGAAAATGTCAATCTAAGACTTGATGAGAAAATGAAGTTAAATTTTGTTGACCTGTGTAATTTGAGCAGGACATCCCTAGATAGTAGGCTATGATTGAACTATATATTGTAGTTCATTCGAAATAACTTACTCAATTACCAGTTGATGGAAAACATGGGGTGCCACCATAATTTTGCGTGGGGCGCGCAAGAATTATGGCTGGCTCTGCGTGGATGCCACCATATTTAGTATTTTTGAGTTGAATATTAAAGGGATATAAGCATTCCAACATAAAAACGATATCTACACAACATAGGATGATATAAAAGTATAATACTTGGTCATAAAATGTTGACGAAAATGTTGAACAATAATTTGAAAATTCAAAATTGAGTTGAATAATTCAAATTTCATGAAGAAGCGCCTTCGCGTTCCCCCTCAAGTTTAGTATGGGAACGGCGTCCCACCGGTTCCCCTCAGTATACCCGTATATATATATATATATATACATAAGGGTTATCACTTGGACACCCGGAGTTTACCTGGAATCTTATTTTGGGCATACATGGGTATTTTTGGTCTGGCTCGGGCAAGTTCGAGTATTGGACCGAAATTCACACCTATGACGAAATTATTAAGTAATATTGTAACCCTTTTGGATTTTCGAAAAATCAAAATATTTATCCGATTTTAGTGATGCATGCGAAAATTGACTGTACATGAATTTGCTTGTACTTTGAGTGGTTTAAAGAATCGAATAATAGCAGTCTGAAAAATGATAATAACTCAACGGTTTTGGACAGATCTTGGAATTTTGAGAGTATCCAACCGTGGATATTTTTGAAAGTACAAATATTAATTATGATAATTTTTAGCAAATAGTCAGGATAAAACGTATTGGACATTCTGGCATGGGCTAGGTAAGATATTTTACATTTATTGAATTTCTACTGATTAGCTATTCAATTCAATTAATTTATTCCCCGGTTAACTTTAACAGTAACCAGCTTTTTCGCTTATTTTAGTTTTTCATGTCATTAATAAATCCTTGCTCGTTACTAATTCAGGACAGATTCTCTAGCGGAATATTAGTAAGTGTTGAGCGAGGAGAGATATTTACTATCGTATCTGAATACCTATCTGATATTCCTCATCTGAAAGTTACGGTATGGATACAGTTGGGGTCTGCACACCAGTTTGCATTTGTAGAATGTGAGGCCGAAGTAATATATGCCTCGTCATTTTCTAACAACAGCTATCTAAGTAAACATATTCAATCTTATTTATTACTGGTACGTCTTACAAGTCATTCATTTTCACATTATGATTTTGAACCCTTGCAACCATATAATCACCTCTCCTGCTCACCTATCTCCCAGGGTGAGTGTGTTTTGGTAGTTGGAAGTCCATTTGGCCCTTTGTGCCCCCCAGTATTGTTGAATAATCAATTTAGAGGAATAGTTAGTAAAACTATTGGTTCTCTAGGCATGCTGCTTATTGATACTTTTTCTCCCAATGGTCTTAGTGGTGCACCCGTTTATATCCTTAAGAAAGAAAAGCCTTATCTTTATGGATTATTGATTAAAGATTTCAATAGTGCCTTAGAAACCGGATCAAATATTACTTTGTCCACAATATTTCCTGTTATCTCAATCATGAAACTGCTACTCCAGTATCTCTCTCATGCTAATATTAGCTTGTCAGTTTTTGATATATTGCTACCTCTATCTAGGTTTTCACCAATTATTAATCCGATTTCATTTTTTTCATACTCCTCAATAATTCCCAGAACTATTTTATCTCGTGTTGTTAAATTACAAATTAATAATACTTGCGGTACTGGTATCTTAATTACAGACAACATTTGCCTAACTTGTGCACATGTTGTAGCTAATCTATCGTCTGACAGTACAATCCAAGTTTCACTCAACTACCCGATTACCAAATTTGTTCCCTTTCATATAGTTTTTACGACTGAACCGAATGTATACCCAGATATTGCTTTATTGGTTAATTCTAAATTCAATTATTGTTCACTTCCAGACAAATTTGATATCAATATAGAGGTTGGTAATGAGATTTTATCTACTACAGAATTATACTCGATTTCTTACCAAAGCTCTCTTGTTGAAGAAGCTATTACAAGCTTAGCTCTGACTAAAGGCTGTGTGAGTAAAGTAGTTAGGGATGGCGAAAATGTTTTATTTGGACAGGCAAGTTGTTGTATAAATCCTGGAGGAAGTGGGGGATTGGTTATAGATCGTCATTCTTATGACCTTTTGGGTATGGTTTGCGGATTTGCAAGTGCCGAAACTCAAGGAGTAAAAATTATGTATCCTCAGATCACTAGATTCATTCCCTTTGATGTAATTTTGACGCTTTTAAGAAGTGGACTAACCAAATCTTGTAATGAACTTCATAAAAATGTCAGAATTCAAAAATTATGGAATTATGATAAGATAGGAAATTTCTGCTTAAGTAAATTGTGAATTTTTGTCATGTATTGAAGTTGTATTGTCATATACTTTGTGAATGAATTAAAATGCTGTAAAATAGTCGGGAATTCTATTTTGGGTTTCCAGCCCTGTTTGCTTCAGGATGACTTCCCAAGCTTGATTTCTGTCCTAGTATTCTCAACACTAAGGTAATAATACTCAATCTAAAATTTGAACCAAAACTGCCCCCACGGCCGGCTGGTCTAGATATGTATTTGAGATTGATTCTCTGAAATAGCTTATTTGTTTGTATATTTGAACATATTCAATGACATGAATATTGTACAAATGATGAAACAAACTATATGGACTTCTGGTGTCGACAATAAAAGCAAATATTATTATCGATAACTTAATTTTCGTCGCCTGTAATTAGAGTCTGTATCATTTTGATAAGCTCTTTCCCGCGCTTGTATGACTCTGCATGTTCTCACGTGATATAACGTATACAAAAGAGTTTTGAGCATTATGATTTTCTTTTATGCTTCAAATTTCCTTGTAGAAAAAACTGATATTCCTTGATCGACATTATGAACCCTCTTCAATTAGTAAGATGATTCAGAGCTTCAGTTTTTGTTCTTTGGAAACATTGCGATCCAAGGCCTTTAGAAATGAGCACAGAAGACTTGGATATTGAAGCACTGCCAGCGGAGTGTCTACTGGGGAGTGTAGGTTTACGTGAAATCCTTTGAAAAAATAATTATTCAGGATATCAAGATATTGGGTGAATTGTTCATTTGCGCAAGAAAGTTCTTTTTTTGGCCAGATGTAGCGCATGGTATCCGAATTTGATATGAAGGGGGATCCACTCTGGATCTTGCATATTTCGTGGAAAAATTTCCCTCCTTCTGTCGGAACATAAGGGGAAAGTTCAAAAATTTGTATAACTTTCTCAAATATAGTATATTATCATCTTTTATTAAATTGTCAGTAATCAGAGTTTAGTTTCCCGTCACAAATATTGTAGAGATTTCCCTAACAAGGCGACAGTGCATCAAGAATGTGAAAACATTCCAATCTCAAATGTCTCATAAGCCTATCGAACGACCCCTTGATTGATTCCTCAGGTCTAGCTGAGTCTACCTTTACACTTATCGACTCTATAAATGGCATTTTAACACGATTTTGTAAGATAGCTCCCCGCGGCTTCCTAATTTTTACTGTGCCTATAGTGAACTAGCATTGAAAACATTGACTATATGTATTTATTTAAAGTAACAATTGTTAATGCAATATTACCTGTATTTGTCAACGTAAAATATGTTGGGATGTATTCTAACCAATATCGCACCAAAATGCTGTAAAAGAGAGTCGCGCGTTTTACAAAGGTAACTGGACATAGCCAAATTGACCCAAAAAAACTGGACAATAGTCACTCTAATTATATTACTAGAATCAAAATAGGTTTTATATGCAGTATACGATGGTATTGATATGATTAAATAAACTTAATACACATTCACTAGTCCTAGCAAATGGAAAATAATTATCGACACAATAGATACAATTTACATACTTCTTAACCACAAAATTTTAAAAGCGAATAACTCAATGAGGATAACTGTTAGAGTAATACTTACAGTTGATGAAGTGTAGTAGAACCTTGATTCATATTCAATAATAAAGCTGATGTCAGCAATAGTAGGGTGAAATGACACAATAAATTTTCAAAAATTGACAAAACGCAAGATTAGACAAAGACAAACGTTTGTTTTTGCATTTGCCATAAAGCAAACTAGCGAGCAAAATCTTAAATTACAATCTATTAACGGCTTAACTTATTTCTCAATGGACAAATGAGGAGAAGTAGGCAAAAATTTGATTTTGCTAGAAAACTATAATATTAAGGGTTTTTATACCTTCTATAAGGGGTAAGTCAACCCTATTTTGGCCAAATTTCCAAAACTCGATTTTTGAGGGCATAAATATCTGTCCCACTCCTCGTAAATATTTTGTCTCTATCTTTAATAATTTTGGTAATACTTAGGATTTTGTCCGGCCAACCTTGACTAAAATGGTTATAACCCCCTGCCACAAGGGTTACTCATTTACAGAAAGTGGATTGTGTAAAAAATAAGTTATGGTATTAATGCTTATATTGTAGCCATGTCATCCCTACAGTGTGCCATACAACCTCAGAGTCAAATATTACAATTTTACGTAATATTCGCTGCCCAATACAAAGGATTTTGCCCCATGGAGCACTATTCTTGAGAATAATTCATAAACTGTAACAATATTGATAGGTTTCATTAATATTATGTAGAATTATGCGTATATAGACAATTTAAGCATGTATATCTGGTATTTCCACAACATTTGCAAGAAATGGCTGTTTTTTGGTATTCCCGAAGAGACTATCTTCTTTCACGATTTTCTAGCGATATTTTAAGGAAAATCTTTCGGAGTTATAAATTTGATAACTTCGTATTTATATTTAAAAAAACTCAACCATTTTGGATAGATATCACAATGTAGCATCTAAAGCAGGGGTTTTCAACCTGTTGTAGCTTACGCCCCCCTCTTATTGATGTGGGAAATACTCACGCCCCCTCATAATAACAATACGAAATTAAATATTAGAGCTTATACTTAATATTACAGATAATCATACATACATAATTATGAATGAAATTTTCATTTATATGCTTAATGTGAGGATTGAAAGTTTTTTTTTCAACAAGTTGAGAAATCCTTGGCTCGGGTTTTAGAAAGACAGCATCTTAAATCATGTTCAACATCCAATCTATTTCAATTTTCGTTTTAATTATTAGTAGACTGGAGAAACCTGTTTCACTTAAGTAGGTAGAAGGAAATGGTAGTAGTGCCTTAATTGCGATTTGTGATATCAATGGATAGGTGTGTAACATGGAACACCAAAACTGTGGAACACTCATCGTTGAAAATACAACCTTTGCTCCCGAGTCATCAATCAAATTTATAAATTCCTCTAGGGCATCATCCTGAACATCGGTAATACAATCTTCCACTTTTTGCATAAAAGGGTTTCGAACTAAATTATAGTCTGATTTCCTAATTTCTGGGAAATATCGCGTAAAATCATCGTTCATAGCTTTGAGGTGTAAAATAATTGCATCTCTCAACTCTTCAGGTAATCGATAATCATGGATTTCAATCAAATTTGTGACCCTAGAAAACATGCCCATTCTCCCATCTTCGATTTTCCTTATCCACAGGTCGAGAATACTTTGGAAAGCAGTTAGCTTCTCCACAAAATCCATAATGTAACTTTCTCTTCCTTGTAATGAAAGGTTGAGGATATTTAGCTTTTTGAAGATATCAGCGAGAGAAGAGAGGGTCAGGAGCCAAGAATTATCGTTAAATAGTGCTATAGTCTTCTTTATTTTGTATTTTGAAAAACTCATTAACTCTACATGCAAATCAAGAAGACGCTTAAGTACATTTCCCTTTAACAACCAACGAACCTTTGTTTGGTACAAACCGTTATGTGCGTCGCATCCCTATCAAGGCAAAGATTGCCGAAAAGCCGTGTATTCAGAGCAGTTGATTTAATGTAATTTACAATTTTGATGGAAACTTGTGAAACACATTTCAGTGCATCTGGCAAAGTCCTTGATGCCAATGCTTCTCTATGTATCATACAGTGAGTTCCTGTAACATACGGTGCAGATTCTTTTATGTGCTTTATGAATCCAGAACGACAATTAAGCATTGCTGGAGCACCATCTGTGCAAATAGGTAATAATTTTTCATATATAAGGCCTTCACGTTCGATAAAGGAATTTAATTTATTGTAAATATCGATTCCACGTGTTTGCTAGTCAATTTGTTCACAAAATCAAAATTCATCTTTAAAATCCGATTTATAGATGTACCGTACGAAAACAAGGAGTTGAGCACATGATGCACCATCTGTAGGCTAAACCATCCTGAGAGGGATTCTTTAATCTCTCCCACAACCTGATTCTTAATATCCTCAGAAAGATCCATAATTCGACGCTGCACAGTGTTATCGGACAAAGATATTTTATTAAGTTTTCTCTTTGCATCAGTGCCAATCATAAAGCGTACAATGCCTTTTGTGCATGGGAGTATCAATTCTTCTCCAATTGTATGAGGTTTCTTTACTTTCGCAATCCGTAATGATACAATATAAGAGGCTTCTAGAGCTGATTTTGAAGTAGTATGAAAATCACCAGTAGCACCGAGCTTAGTCCTCTTTACAGTGTCCACCTTTTGTTGAAGAAAGAAAGAACTTTATCCTTATAATAGGGATGTTCCTTTTCAAAATGTCTTTTTAGCTGGAATGGTTTCATAGATTCAGCTGACAATACTCGAAACAAATTACACATTGTGGCGGCTTTACAATACCACGACTGTTGATACTCGTAAATCCAAGTTTTAAATAGTCTTCGGAATAAGTTCGCTTTTTAATGTTGCTTTGCTTGTAATAGAGGTAGACTGTTGACTAGCCAGTGGGTATGCGGGATGGTTGAGAGGGATACAGATGATATAATCATGGTTACTGTACCTGATCGCTCAACAACCACTCTTCCGCCAATTACACTGGGCAACATCAAATTTATTCCTCAAATGAAAATATATTACCTAGACTAACTTTGGGATGCTGATTCCAAATCTGAAATCAGAATTGGTCTATCACGTCAGGATTTCAAGTTATGAAAATTCACGAAATTCGGATTTTGCATTGATTGGTACTATACTATAAGGTACTATACAGACAAGTTAGGCCTATTGTACAATTTTCTTTCCCAGCGAATTGTTGGTCAACAATGCATATTATGTACGGTTAATATTAACATTATTTTGTAAATGTAATGTTCTATCTTTTGACAATTAATGCATTCTTGAGTGTTCTTGGCCATGGCTATAAGGAGGGGTTATTTAGCCTACTTGCGGGTGGATTGTAGACTGTATCGATAAACCAACAACATTACTGTTTTACAGAATTTTTAGTTTGTAACTGATTGTGTATTTAAGCTTTTTGTTTACAATGAATACGAGCAGAAGACAATGCACGAACCACCCAGATAACTTCTGCTATATTTGTGGAAAATTTACGCTGAAGCCCCAGCGAAGAAATATTGCCAATCGTGTCAAGATTGGCTACAAGTATTACTTTGGTTGCAAAATTGGTGACCAAGACAAGAACTGGGCACCTCACATCTGCTGTACCGTTTGCTATGCCAGTCTAATCCAATGGCTTAATGGAAAGAAGAAATCCATGCCATTTGCGGTACCTATGATTTGGCGAGAACCTAAAAACCATACGTCGGATTGTTATTTTTGCACAACAAATATTGCTGGATTTTCGACCTCTATACCGTGATGGAATCGCGGTATAGAGGTCGATTTAACCCAAACATGATGGGGGACTACTGCTGGTTTCTCCAGCGTGAAACTGACACTGAACATGCTCGAAAGAGCAAGTGTATAAATCACTTTTGAGAGGACACAATGTTATTTTTGTCTGGTTTAATCATCCTGGGTTGTGTTAAATTGTGCAAAATGATAATTCTGTTATTTTCACTAGCAATCACTGTGTTTATTACATGTAATGTTTTGTTCTGCACAGCCAAAATTAGCCAAAATGACAATTACGGGTGGTTGTGTGCATATGTCATATCTCAAAAACGTGACGTGTTAGAAAAAATCTAAGGCCAGATTTGGATTCAGCATGGCCATATTAGTCTAGGTAAACTTGAAACGAGCAAGGAATAAAAAATAAGTTGCAAAATGTTGTCCAGTGTTATTCAAAGGTTCATTCATCCACAACAATAATTTATTCTGATGAGTGGGCTTCCTACAATATATTAAGTCACTCTGAATATACCCATTACACAATTAATCATTCCAAGGATTTCGTAGACCCAGTGACTCATGTACACACCCATAAGATAGAAGGGAGTTAGGGAGGTGTAAAAAGAGGACAGACAACAAATCCTGAATTACTTGAGACCCATCTCATAGAGGCTTCTTGGCGGAGAAGACATAAGAAAAATATTTTTAGATTTATTCTAAGAGGAATTAGAGATTTATATCCAGTAATATAAATCAGTATCTGTATACTTCATCAAAATAAATATTTTCTTAGAATGTTGGTAGCATATGCATCAATATAGTCATAGTGTACTAGGTATCACCCATAATCCGAATTGTAACCGCTACAGACACCCAGTCACTAGATAATCTGAACACTTTCACAAGGGTTAATTCACTATTTATTAAGTTGTTTTTTATGTAGCAATATATATATATATATATTACTAAGAATATAGACCCTATTTATTAGCCTTTTAAACTAAAACCTAGATAAATGTAGTTGTTGTGTAAATAAAGATATGTTGCATAACTAAGGGTTAATTTTGAAAGAGTGCGTGGCAGATATGAATTCACTGCAATATTTAGCTCAAATTACAAACTAAAATTTCAGCTCCCACTCGATCGCATCTTACCCTCAACATTATGTTATCTCACCTAAATGTCTCGCACGCAACAAAATTGCATCGTGTTTAGTTCGTTTAATCAGAGTTACAGGGTTATGTCACGCCAAAGTCATCGGGCCAGTTAAAGCGTGACAGTTATCCCGTGTTGTTCTCATTTTTAGACCAAACAATCCCAGTATTTCGCTAGAAAATGTTTGATCACCAGGATAATTGCCTGAAATGTAAATATTTTAGCCTGTTTCACCGGATTTAGGTTGTACCCCCTGGAATTTTGACAGCATCCCCATCATATTTCCCCAGAAAATTAGAGGGAACAGCGTGCTTAAGATATGGGTACTTCTCTTGAATATAGTGATTAGTCATGGACGTAGTATAGTATCAGGGGTGTGCTGGGGGCCCAGACGGAATGCCCTGGCCTATTAATAGGTTTAGGAGCGTCCCCCACTTCATTTTTCGGACAAATACTACTGGACGCGGACCAGGATTTGTTATAATGCAAACAGTAAACCATAAGATTTTAATCCTGTAAAACATAAAATACAAACTAATAGAAATGTTGAACGTGTGAGAATAGGATGCGTAAGCAAAGTGAATACAAACAACATATATCGTATAATTTGGCTTCATTCAGTTATTGCAATACATTCCCATATACTTTGGCTTATATAGTAAATGTTATAACTTAGTCAAATTTAGTCCGATTTAGTGTTCTAAACCTCTCTGTTCATTATTCCACGAGCTCTATGACTTCAAACAACCCCTAGTGTCGATTAAAAGGGAATCACCTTCCGGTACAATACTATAGTTGTACCCTTTTAAGAACACATGAGCAAGAATATTGACCTTATCTAACGCATGGCGCATGACTATTAGCGTACGTTCGTTATCATACCCTGTTGACCAAAATTTTAGATAAAGAAATGAAGGGTAACTTGTCTTGTAAATCCTGAAATTCTTGATCAAGAACCTTTCGTTCTCCGTTATCTCTGAACTCAAACTGAGATTCAAAGCTTTATACAAGAGTTCATCATCTTTGGATTCAAAAGAGATTCGGCTACGCTTGGTAAAAGAATAAGTCGAATAGTATGCTGGACATCCTGGTAGCGAAGCTGTAACTGCTCCATATTTCAGCTTGAAGTGACCCCGTGGAATTTCACGATAAGTACCGTCTCGGTTTGGGACTTTATGAGTGAACTCAACATATCCCTCTCTAAAATGCTTCACACAAACATTGACGGCTTTCAGATTACCAATATCTTCCCTATTAGAGCTCGCAGCCAGGTGTGTCTGAGGCCATCAGGCTTGAGGGGCAATTGAAATAATACAGGGAGATGCTCATCTTTTAGTAGTAACTTTGCAATCAGGGGCGGAACAACTGCTTGGCATTGAGTAAATGGTTTATTGCTAACACACATGAAAATGTAATTGATAATATGGAGGGAAGAGACATATTTGAAGAGGTAAGATCGACAATCAATATAAATGAATATTTTAATTATATACATTACGAATCATGTTCAAAAGTTACGATTATTCATAAAAAGTGGAAAATGAAATAAGATTGTGGTTAATTAATAAAATGATCGAGTAACGCACACCTGGTATAATATCCATCAGTTACTTTAAGGCCTTTTGTCGAGTAGGCTATGATGATACATTTATTCTGGTAAATTCGAGCAGTTACTGCAATACAAAAACAGCCTAAACAGTTACTGTCTATCTATATGGGGAATTAATATCGGTCACGAATTTGTGATTTTATGAAACTGTTGCGTACTTACACGCCACAGTTATGGTAAAATCATAAATTTTGTCCTCTTGTCCGAAAGCATCCTGCTTCCTATACTTGGCAGCAGGGCGCTTTCGGATAAGTGGTGTTTATATTGTGTGCACAAAGTAAGCGAAGCGTGACTGTAATCTACAAAATAGTAGATAATTCATTTTGGTAAGAATAAAGAGGCATGATAAGTTATACTATCCTCACTATGAACAAGTAGGGTAATAAAACTGGAGTTCAAATCAAAGTTGGTAACGATCTGGATATTAGGTAGTCGATGTCTAGTACCTTTTTTAGTTACTAAAAATATTCCCCGTTATATCATCGGGTGAATTTAAACCAAAATGAGAAGCACTGTAAATTTCCTTGATAAACTCCATAAAGAACAAGAATCAAGAAGTACATAATACTAACGCAATAAAGTAATTCCTACATCACTGATAAATGGTAGATGAAATCATAGATCTAACAAAAAATACTAAATGTAATTGAATATCATATCGATTTCAAATACTATAGGATCTAAAGGCCAAGTTTGGTCCTACGCCAATGCCTTCTCTTAGCATTATAACGTATTTTGTTTCCGGTTTTCATTCTAATCCAGGTGGGGATAGTTCGATTCTGTTTAATTTTCTTTGCAAGCTTCTTTTTTATCAGAAGAGACTTGTGAGAAGCCATGTGGTAAATGTAATGATCCTAATTGAAATAGAAGCGTAAAAAAATTTTAAAAACTAAAAAAAAGAGCGTCCATTTAGGGTTCAATAGTAATATCTTACGCCACGAACGCAGGGCTGCCAACCCCTAATTATCAAAAAGCGGGAGATAGCTATATATTTGGTAGGAGGATTGAACCAAAAAGCGTGAGATTTATAAAGAATGACAGGAAGTTTGATAATTGCATAATTCTAGCTTGTATCTTTCGAAATTTTGACTATACTTAAGTCTGCAACACTATATATATATAGTAGACTGCGCTTAATTGACCAGATTAAGCGAAATAAAGGTGGTGACCTGATTAACTAGAGTAAAATGACTATTTGGATGGTTCTGTTTCTGGTCAAATGATCCGATAAACTGGCAACTCCATCAAGCGGAGTATACTTCATTTAGATAGAAAATGAATGCAAATAATATTCTCCTTCATTTCGATTTTAAGTAACATTTTGTGTGATTAAAATTTACATATACAGTCATACCTTTAAGGCCTCCTCTATAGCTGTATAACGGGTGGTGTAGTGCTCAAAATTATAGTGGAGTTGAGTCAGTAAATAGTATTTTACACAAATTCTTTGTGGACATAAATAATCTATATTATTAGTGTCCAATTGTTTGTTTGTTTGCTTGTTTACTTATTTGTCAATTATCAAGGAAAGAATTTACGGTATGCAATTTTGAAATTGTCGCATAACTAGTACGTATTATGTTTATCAAGGAAGTAATAGAATTCATTAAAGCTGCACGAAAGTATCAAACATGCTAAATATGGTTTTCACACTTTGGATTAATAATATATAAATTTATTGTTGATTTAATAATGTAAAGTAAACAAAATAAAAAAATCTCAAAATATACGTACATGCTTCCTCTAACGGCTATCAAGGGTTAGAACGTACGCTGAATCTGAATTTCGTATCTTATGTTTTCATATGCAAATTTATTGCTGTTTTTATGAATATACAGTAAAATAGTTTAAAACACTTGTTCTACAAAGACTTAATAGGGTAATCAAGTACGCTGAATCCGAATTTAGCTATTTCAAGGATTTCATATGTAAATTAAAATTAACCTATAGTATAGAACCAAAAATTTACGAGCTCTATGTCACATCGAATCTGATTGGTGCTAGTTTTGAAAGTAGGTAGAACCATAGAATCCGACACCCCCCAACTTGTTAATGCGGTCAAAAATCATTATATGCACCGTTCGAGAACTCGTTGAGAGAAGCTGATAGAACTTTAGAACTCAAAAATCCGATGAAAACCGAAGAAGTTAGAAAAATCTCCTAAATAAAACTAATCCTATGGAGAAAATTGTATTAGCCATTATAATGAAATAATGCTGATGATTTCTATACAAACTACCATAGGAATGCAAATATAATCAAACTTGCGGTTATATCAACGTTTTCGTCAGTTGATTGATTCTTTTATGACTACAGTATGTTCGGAAATTATTGGGACTTTTCATGATTAACTTGAATCACCATAAAGGATATCAGGTTATGCACATATTATACAACCATTTACCTTACTGTATATATACACTTCCTATAATTGTTAGAAAACCAATAGATTCGCTATTTCACATAATATTTCGTTTGTTTGGCTGAAATATTGTGATTTCCAAGCAAATATACCTATATATATTTCGAGACCCCATTTCCGTCATCTAAGACCGCATATTTTGTACAATGTACAAGCACTCTACCCAACAACAGCGCAGAAATCAAATAGAGACACTATACAATGCAGGAATTACCAAAGGAGTGGATATCTGCCAGCGAACAAGTATACCTAAGCAGACTGTATATCGTGTCTTGAATCTGATAAAAGACAAAAAAGCTTTCAGCACAAAAGGGGTGCTGGTCGGCCTTCAAAAATCAAGGCAAATGACAAAAGAAGGATAGCTGCTTTGTATCAAAGCAATCCGAGGACCTCTCTACGCTCTATACTACCGAGATTGAGCTCTCCTGTATCCATAAGTACTCTTCATGCTCAGGTAAAGAGGCAAAACTTTGTCAGCAAGCGGGCTGTCCGAGTTCCAGCACTCACCGACCTCCATATTTCCAAAAGAATCGCCTGGTGTAAAGAAATGAAGTGTTTTGATTGGAGTAAGACCTTCTTTACGGATGAATGTTCAGTTTGGCTTGACTCTGGAAGAGTCAACATGTGGATTAAAAAGGGACAAACGGTTCATCTGCCAACCTTCAGGCATCCATCTAAAGTTCATCTTTGGGGTGGAATTTCGATAATGGGGACTACACATCTGAGGATTTTCACAGAAAATTTCAATCAGGTGGTGTATATTTCCACTCTTCGCGAGTGTCTTATTGAGGAGGCTAACGCAAAATACGGAGATAGCTGGGTTTTACAGGAGGATAACAGTCCTGTGCACACTGGCAGAGCAGCTAAGGGGTGGAAGACGGAGTTCGTCCCCCTTAGAATTGATTGGCCGCCAAATAGTCCAGACCTAGCGCCCATTGAGAATCTGTGGGCAGTTTTGAAAAGGAGGTTGATTGTACTTCATCCTAAAACTGTAAGCCAACTAAAACAGGCAATTCAGGACATATGGGCAACATTTGATCCAGACTTTCTCCGTCCCTTTTGCACTTCAATGCCCAAAAGAATTAGATTGTGTTTAGACAATGCTGGGAAAAAAATTAATTATTGATAGAATGTGATAATAATGCTAGTTTTTCTTCAACTATATGTATTTTAACTTAGTGTTAAAACGAGAAATCTCTACGAGTCATGAATTCATAGTAGAATACATTTATAATCAGTCCCAATAATTTCCGAACACACTGTATATTAGTTTACGTAATTTGTAGTTATTGCTTATTAAGGACGGTTAATTTAAACCTGGTGTGGCCTGGTTCCCAAAGGGGCGAAAACCTGGTCACACAGTATATCTGGAAAACTATAATTCGCACCGCTTAGCTCTAAAAGGAAAAAGGTAGGTATTGGCGTCATCTAACCAAAAATACCACTTGGACCATATCCAGCTATCCTAACAATAGGTGTTATGCACCATTAATGTTGCTAAATACTCATCAAGTACATTTCAAAGATATCTTAACTAGGATTCATTTGTTGCTTAGAAAACATATCCTTAACTAAGATGAATGATAAATGCATTTAGTACTGTTGATATCGTAAAATTAACTCTGTTTTGGTGATACATATTAGTTGTTTAGTACATCTGTCCATGCGGCTTCTTTACTTAATGATTCTAAATGTTTGTGACAAGTCACACAGTCAACAGTACAGCTATACAGTAAGTATTTTGGTACACAGTGGCGTAACAAACAAGCATGGGCGTAAATCTCGGGGGGATGGAGGAAGAAGTGTCCCCCCCACTTATGAATTATTTGCGATGATGTACGGTAATTTAGCGATGATTTTCACACCAAATTACAAGATTTTAAGATTCGTCCCATAATTTATGGATCTATGTCCTTGTTTGCCAGCGTCATCCCTCGCCCATGTTCCAAGTTAACATATTTTGCTCATAATTAACCCATTCTTTACTAAAGTCAGTGTGGTTACAATGTAGTTTGTGCAAATTGGGTTCCAGCACTGATTCCCAATATATTATTCAAATTGACTAAATGAATATCCATAGGGAATACGTGCATTGTTAAGCCCCCATACACGATGCAACTTGATTAATTGCAACTGTTGTATGCAACAAAATTGCATCGTGTATGGTGGGCTTTAGGTTATATCATACCTGTGTATGATTTGACTAAAATTCCCAATAATTCAATGATCATAGTATATGAATTTGAATGTACATACTACTCGTATAGTTAATCGTTGATAGTAACTTGATTCCGCTATGAATTTCTGTCAGTAATGAAAATCTACATTCCTTTGAACAAATAGTACTCAAGTTACACTGTGCAATAAAAATGTTGCCACAAACAACCACATAATCTAAGCTTTAATTGTGTCTCTTAACTAAAAAGCATTCCAAAAAAGTGAATGTGTTGTAATGTATGTTAGTATATAAAGACCATTCGTACATTATCTTGTAATACGCTACTATCATTCAAACCACAATGGACCACACAATTTTACTTGAATCCTCGATTATACCTGACATTTTCAGCAAGCTTTTTACTCTCTGATCTCTTTCAGTTGAGTTTTTCTCTGGAAAATACTATAGAATGGCTTAAGCATTATGGCTTATTACCACGAGGAGTCCAGTGCAGATGCGGCTCAATAGTGTATGTAGGTGCATTCACCGATTCTAAGGGCAATTAGAATTGGAGATGTAGAGCGTGTAAGACAACCTGTTCACTCCGTTATGAGTCTTTCTTCAGCGGTTCGAATCTATCTCTTCCTTCTCTATTGCGGTTCTTGTATTTTTGGAGTGAAGATATACAGTCAGGCACATTTCTTGAGAAACAATTGCAATGGTCTGCGAATACTGTTGACGACTGGACGAATTTTGTTAAAGATGTTTGCATTGACGATGTAATCATAGGGTGGCTTGAAATACATAATCACCCCGGCCATTATTAGAAGTTAAGTAGTGTTGTTACAGAATATTTGTTTTTACTGTTAACAACATACTATTATTAGCTGTTAAAAATAAAATTGCAATTTCCGTTGGCTGATAACAGCTACTGTCGGGCTGTTCTATTCCTGAAGTATTGATGTTGACGATATATTAATATTTGGGTTTACAAGCTCTACCATATATTTGCTTTCAAGGAATTTTAGGATTAACATTTTCTTAACTCAGGATTCGTGATTCAGGGATTTGAAATCAAAGGTACTCTATACAGTGGAACACAGCTTAACGGCCACCCTGGAATAGCAGTCACCTCGATATTCCGTTCGCATTGTTAAGTCTAATTCCGTTGGACCTGAATATTAATGTATTCCCGAATTACGGCCGTAATTTTCTGTCCCAAGGGTTGTTGTAATTCGAGGTTCCATGCTATTTCTAAATAGATATAGAGTGTTTACCTCTTGTCATTAACAGATGTTATTTCGTTTGCTGGATTACAACCTGAATTACTAAGTTGGATCCAGTCATTGGCAGCTAGAAAATAGGGTGAATAAATATATTAATTCGAAAGGTTGTAGCATGCCTCCTTTTGTTGCTGCCAGAGTTTCTGAAGCCAATGCGATAAGTGACAAGCAAAGGGGCCAGTTCTGCTTAGCTTAGATAATTCTTAAATTCAGAATATTTCTAAGCAACAAATGAATCCTAGTTAAGATATCTTTGAAATGTACTTGATGAGTATTTAGCAACATTAATGGTGCATAACACCTATTGTTAGGATAGCTGGATATGGTCCAAGTGGTATTTTTGGTTAGATGACGCCAATACCTACCTTTTTCCTTTTAGAGCTAAGCGGTGCGAATTATAGTTTTCCAGATATACTGTGTGACCAGGTTTTCGCCAATTTGGGAACCAGGCCACACCAGGTTTAAATTAACCGTCCTTAATAAGCAATAACTACAAATTACGTAAACTAATATAGTCATAAAAGAATCAATCAACTGACGAAAACGTTGATATAACCGCAAGTTTGATTATATTTGCATTCCTATGGTAGTTTGTATAGAAATCATCAGCATTATTTCATTATAATGGCTAATACAATTTTCTCCATAGGATTAGTTTTATTTAGGAGATTTTTCTAACTTCTTCGGTTTTCATCGGATTTTTGAGTTCTAAAGTTCTATCAGCTTCTCTCAACGAGTTCTCGAACGGTGCATATAATGATTTTTGACCGCATTAACAAGTTGGGGGGTGTCGGATTCTATAGTTGTACCGAAATGTGTATATATCAAATCAGTAGAACTAGTTCGTATTAGCGGCGTCGGAACGAAATAACTTTTGCCGCGGCAAATTGATGAAACTTTAAATAGCACAACTACTTGTATTCCCAAATTTGCTAAAATTGGAATGGAGTCCCTATGGAACTCTAAATAGAAATGGATGGTTTTCTTTATAAGGCGTCCATTGGTAGAATCATGTCTTACGCTGACCGACCGGCGCTCGAAAATATTGGACAGCTGTCAAAGATGGTAATTTAGCTATTTTTGTTTAGAGATTGGCTGACTGCTACGCATAGGTCCACTATCTGCCAATTGGGTACATAAGGGAATACTGAATGTACAGCAGCACTCGAATTTTAAAATCTTATACTCGTCCAATCTTATGAAGTAATGTAATGTGATAACCGTGGGTCGTGTTCCATGAGCCGGGAAATCCTCCAAATTCAGATATGTTATATTAATGGTTATAGATATACCGCATCATTCGTTATGGCTCAGCCGGTTTACAAGGTCGCAAATGGGCCAATTCTCACTCTCGTGACATTTAGTGATGAAAATACTCAATCTCAAATCACCGTCTGTGGTAAGATATATTTCACAAATGAATTTCAGGATTATTGAAACCATAGTATTTCACAAAATATCTATATTAGCAAATAAATATTCAGTGTATTTCAATATTGTTGTTAGACATAATATATACCCACAGTCCCACACAAGGTAATGCGTCCCCTATCATTCGTTCGCGCCACCTTCGCGCTTCTATAAAGGAGGCTATGTGAGCCTGAATAGTTCAATATTTGGCTCAACCACAGAAAACCTAATAAGCCGAATGGACGATATTCTGTTCCAATTAAGCGTTGTATCCGGTAGGGCTGTAATTCATAAATGGTTGTATTATTTTCTTTATTAAATTAGTTTCCAAAATCAAAAACTTCCCTAGAAACAACCTAAATATGCAAATATTTTTTGGCCCTTATATAGGTTGGTTTCATTCCCCTGTACAAAATGCAAGTTCCAAAGAATTGAATATTTGCATACAAAATATTCTCCAATGTAATATTATTTATGGTTAGATTGAATAAACAATTATGCTTTTCAAGGTCAAATATAGACGTATTTGATCTACACATGACTCTTTCACAAGTGAAAATAAACAAGTGCAAGGTAAGTAATATTTCGGCAATGTTGGGGTTTCCGACGCCTCTGTTATTAGAAAAGTCAAAGACATGATCGTAGCCGGATACCGACATCTCGCTACTTATTTGATTGGTCAATTATAATTATTATTTATAATTAAATTATTCCCCTTAAATATTATGAAATCTACCCTTGTAGAATCCCAGTTATAGTTTAGATTCTTGTAAAGCCGTTCAAAGTATTACGCCTAAATGCACTGAGTATATTTTCAGAAGTTACCTCAATCAAATAATTCGAAACAACTGATAATGTTTATACACGAATAGGAATGCAACCCAAGTAATCGTCATCAAATTCTTTACTCTATAAACATCGTCAGCTGTTTTATGAAGTCAATAAGCTTCAAAATTCAATAAATATGATTGGTTACTTCCATTGTTCAGATCAGTGTTTCTCAAACAAAATATTTATCTATTTTTATTGTATTATTTGTTGATTATTTAATTTGCTAATGGCAGAGCTCCTGATCAACCATTCAGGTTGATCAGGACAATCAGAGGAGGCAGCAAGTTGATGGAAGGAGGCTATATGTATACTATGCAGAGGAGGATTGGAGATGTGGTGCATTGGCAGTGCGAGGAGAGGGGAACTTGTAAGGCAAGAATTCACACTAAAGATACAGAGATAGTAAAACGCACGAGTGAACATACTCATGCGCCTGACGAGCAGGCTGTGAGCTGCTGCGAGACGAAGCTGGGCATCAAGAGGAAAGCACGGGAGTCCCAGGATAGCGCACACCACATAGTGGGCGAGAGTTTGCAGACAGCATCAGAGGCTACTGCTGCTAAACTACCCAAGCTGGACAGCCTGAAGCGGACAATACAACGCCAACGTGCTAGTGGACTTGCAGCGCCAGTACAGCCTACCACTCTAGCAGAGCTAGCTCTACCAGCAGTCTACCAGCAGATAGCCAAGGGAGAACAGTTCTTACTCTACGACTCTGGTGCAGACGATGTACACAGATTCCTCATCTTCGGGACACAACACAACCTCGGGATGCTGCAGCGAAGGAAGATCTGACTAGCTGATGGCACCTTCAAGACGGCACCTCCCCTCTTCGCCCAGGTGTATGTGGTGCATGGACTCCGTGGAGGAGATGATCCTATGAAGACCGGTCATCTGTTACCGAGCGTGTTCGTGCTACTGCCTAACAAGACGGAGGCTGCCTACCTGAGGATGTGGGAACAGATCCGCCTACTGTGCCCACTTGCCCAGCCTCAACAGATGCTCCTGGACTTTGAGAAGGGCGCGATTACCAGCTTTGAGCATGTCTGGCCTAACACAGTGGTGAAGTGCTGCTTCTTCCACCTCACTCAGAATATCTGGCGACTCGTGCAGTCTGCCTACACACATGACGAAGAGTTGGCTATGCGCATCCGGAGGATACCAGCCCTTGCTTTTGCCCGACCAGCAGACGTACCCGATCTGTTTGATCAAGTGGCAATGGACCTCCCCTTACGTCTGAGATAGGCGAACAAGTCGACTACTTTGAGAGGACGTATATCTGCGCACACTTGCTAGCGGATATCATGTAGCGGCGACGTACCCTATCACGGGTCTCTCAGAAAATCATATTGATCGAAAAAACGAGGTCCTTGAGATTTTTCATGATTCTTGTGTAGAATTTTGCGTCGAATCCGATTCTGTTGTCAAAAAAATATTTCCCACACAAATTTTTTCGATAAATTTATTTTTTTGTAAAAAAATAATTTTTTACAATTCGAATATTTTAGATTCTCGTCATGACAGCGATGGCAGATGCATCACCATTGGCAATCAGATATTATTATGATATGCTTAGACATTGTTGTTTACATCTGCATGTACTTAGAATTTTCAATAGTATTGCGGTTTTATTCTATTCTATTTTCTCATTCATTTTTCTGTATGGTATCAGGTTCGAATAGTTTAACAATAGTAACAATAGTTTGATTGCACGTCATTAATCACCTAATCGAGTCCTTTGAATACTTTTAAGTAGTTTCCATTCAGTGATAATTAGTAATTAAAGGTGTTTAACGAATATCTGTTTGCATAGAAAAACTATTTAAAGAATGCTTGTACTCATTTTCTATATAATTTTTCTGATACATAATTGTTCTGATATCTATTTCTACTGTTGGTATTTATGAGTAAGCACGAGTCTGCAAAAGACAAAATTTGTCGTTGGTGTTGTATTAAAGTTGGGAAGATAACTATTAAAAACAATAGCCTTATTTCTACTCATTTGGGTGAGCAATATTCGAAGTTTTTCGAGCCAATCGATCCGATGGACGATAATTGGCCAAATGTTTTGTGCAATACTTGCAAGCTCTATTTGGTTAATCGATCAATGCATGATGATACTTCAAGGGAAATTCCTGTTCGATTCAATTGGCCAATTATACGAAATACTCGCTTGAATACGTGTAGTTCAGTCAATACCTGTGTAATGTGCATGGAAAGTTCGAGATTTGGACCTAGAAATCGTGCTTCTTTGCAAATTCTCCACGAAAAACCTGGACGTCCTGCGATCAACTCTCCCAAAAAGGTTCTTAACCTTTGTAGTAAGTGTTTAAACACAATAAGTCCCGGATTTCCGCATACTTGCTCAAAACTTCTTTGGTAAATAATAGCCAATTTTTGTTAGCACGAAAACGTTCTATTGAACCTGTCGTATGTTCCGAAATCTTACGAAAATTCCGCAGTGCAAGTGAGGACTCGCGTATAACGTTACCTAGACCATCGGGAGGCCATCCAATTCATATGCTTCCTGGTAATTTGGACCAGTTACCTCAACACAAAATGCCCAAAATGGATTTCTCTGACATCGCACAGATAAAATGCACTGGCGGAGCAATGAGTAACAAGCAACTAAAAGCTGTAACCAAAGTAATAAGGGATGCTGGCGTGGCCTGTCCATCAATGAAGGACTATTACGACGAACGGAAACAATATTGTGATGATATATTCGAATGCGTCCAATTAGATCTGGAATGGAGCAAAGAGAAGTATTCCTCTGATATCAGAAAGACTTGGGTCGTACGCTGTTGCAACATCGACAAACTGATAGAAAAAGTCTACAACATTAGCGGAGAGTCTTCAGTTTACAGTTTCAATTTTAAGCTTGGCCTTGATTATGGTTGTGGGTTCACTAAGCTTGTCATGTGTCTACAACTGGAAAATTCTGTGCGAAATCTAATCTTCTTATGGGTATCAAGTGCTCCTGAAAATAATTACAATTTTTCTATAATACTGAATGCCCCGGAAATTCAAAAGTTTATTCATGAGTACAACGTATCTTTTACCTTTGATCTCAAAGCCGCTGCTCTCTGTCTGGGTATTATGCTTGGACGTTACCCATGCATTTGGTGTGTATGGGATGCTAAAAGTAGATTGGATCATGTCGAATTCAAATCAAGATCATCAGCACATCATGCAGAGATGTACCAAAAATTGTGTGAAGAATATAACTCCGACTCAAAGAATCATGCGATTGACTGTGATGGTGTAGAAGATATGGAGGCTCTTGGTGTATGGATGGTTGACTACATGCAGATGTTCAATATTCCCGAGTTACATCTTTTGTTAGGGGTTGGTCAGAAGTTGTACAATGCGATCGTGGCTACAATGTCTGAAGAAGAGTTAGTTACACATGAATTATTACTGAAGCACAATAACATATCTCGAAGTTCTTACCATGGAGGCGCATTTGAAGGTAATGCAATGCGGAAAATTACATTGATGGTTGAGCAGATTGGTTTTCCAATTAGCAACTCATCCAGCATTGCTTTAAAGCGATTTTCAGAGGTAGTGAGGACATGTTTTGGGCAAAAGATACAAGGTGATTACAAACTGGCGATATTTCAATTTGAAGAAGCATTCAAATTAACTGGGCTGAATTGTTCAACAAAAGTCCATATAGTGTGCAGACATGTTATCCCATTTATCACCAAATTCCTTCCAGTTGGTATGGGATTGGGCGCCGTTTCAGAGCAGGCAGCTGAATCAGCTCATTCTCGATTCATCAAAGTTTGGAGAAATTATCAATGTAGCGAGTCTCTAGAAAATTACGGCGAAAACCTACTAAATGCTGTCAAGGAAATTAATTTCGTTAATTTTATAAGTACTTAATTTATTCTATATGTGACTGATGGATGTATTATATTCAATGTATGAGTGATAACGATGATTCTAATATGATAAATTAGCAACCCGACAACATATAAAAATGGGAACTAAAAAATTGTTTTTTACAAAAAAATAGAAAATAACTCAAAAATTTGTGTGAGAAATATTTTTTTGGCAACAGAATCGGATTCTACGCAAAATTCTACACAAGAATCATGGAAAATCTCAAGGACCTCGTTTTTTCGATCAATATGATTTTCTGAGAGACCCGTGCCTATTCACCTGTGGAACAACCACATCGGCACGCGCTTAGGACTCCCCCGTACAACCAACGCTGTAGAGGCATGGCACCACAGCTTCAATGCCACTGTCGGCTGCCATCACCCCACCATATGGAAGTTCATCTTCTTCCTCAAGCGTGAACAGGGCCTAGTGGAGGTGCGGCATAATAACTACCTCGTTGGCAAGCCACCAACCAAGCTGAAGCGGTCCTAACAGAATGAGAAAGCGTTGAAGACTCTAGTTCGTGGATATTATTCTACAGATCGTTCTAAAATGGAGTTCTTGCAGGGTGTAGCACATCATTTCAGTCTGGGAGCCGAGTAATATGTTAATCAAAGTATTATCTAGCCCTCAAATACATTGATTAGAGATAATACCTTAGATTAACAAATTAATCGGCTCCCAGACTGAAATGATGTGCTACACCCTGCAAGAACTCCATTTTAGAACGATCTGTAGAATAATATCCACGAACTAGAGTCTTCAACGCTTTCTCATTCTGTTAGGACCGCTTCAGCTTGGTTGGTGGCTTGCCAACGAGGTAGTTATTATGCCGCACCTCCACTAGGCCCTGTTCACGCTTGAGGAAGAAGATGAACTTCCATATGGTGGGGTGATGGCAGCCGACAGTGGCATTGAAGCTGCGGTGCCATGCCTCTACAGCGTTGGTTGTACGGGGGAGTCCTAAGGGCGTGCCGATGTGGTTGTTCCACAGGTGAATAGGGTACGTCGCCGCTACATGATATCCGCTAGCAAGTGTGCGCAGATATACGTCCTCTCAAAGTAGTCGACTTGTTCGCCTATCTCAGACGTAAGGGGAGGTCCATTGCCACTTGATCAAACAGATCGGGTACGTCTGCTGGTCGGGCAAAAGCAAGGGCTGGTATCCTCCGGATGCGCATAGCCAACTCTTCGTCATGTGTGTAGGCAGACTGCACGAGTCGCCAGATATTCTGAGTGAGGTGGAAGAAGCAGCACTTCACCACTGTGTTAGGCCAGACATGCTCAAAGCTGGTAATCGCGCCCTTCTCAAAGTCCAGGAGCATCTGTTGAGGCTGGGCAAGTGGGCACAGTAGGCGGATCTGTTCCCACATCCTCAGGTAGGCAGCCTCCGTCTTGTTAGGCAGTAGCACGAACACGCTCGGTAACAGATGACCGGTCTTCATAGGATCATCTCCTCCACGGAGTCCATGCACCACATACACCTGGGCGAAGAGGGGAGGTGCCGTCTTGAAGGTGCCATCAGCTAGTCAGATCTTCCTTCGCTGCAGCATCCCGAGGTTGTGTTGTGTCCCGAAGATGAGGAATCTGTGTACATCGTCTGCACCAGAGTCGTAGAGTAAGAACTGTTCTCCCTTGGCTATCTGCTGGTAGACTGCTGGTAGAGCTAGCTCTGCTAGAGTGGTAGGCTGTACTGGCGCTGCAAGTCCACTAGCACGTTGGCGTTGTATTGTCCGCTTCAGGCTGTCCAGCTTGGGTAGTTTAGCAGCAGTAGCCTCTGATGCTGTCTGCAAACTCTCGTCCACTATGTGGTGTGCGCTATCCTGGGACTCCCGTGCTTTCCTCTTGATGCCCAGCTTCGTCTCGCAGCAGCTCACAGCCTGCTCGTCAGGCGCATGAGTATGTTCACTCGTGCGTTTTACTATCTCTGTATCTTTAGTGTGAATTCTTGCCTTCCATTTTCCTCTCAAATCCACTGCCATGCCCCCCATCTCTAATTCTCCTCCTCCTCTCCAATGCAGCTACCAAGGACTAAGGACAGATGTCAAGATGTGGTAGCTGCCTGACAAACTCCTCCAACTCAATCTCTAATTATGTGTTTATATTATGTTTTATCTATGTTTATCTACTAGTATGTATTGTTTAATTTCCCAGCGGCATGTAATGTACAGTTTGTGTTTATTAAACTATAGAAGACCGCAAAAATCCAAAAATGCAGCGAAGTGAATTACCAGTCAATATTAGCCACGGCCTAATCTGTATTATTAAATCTCAGTCTGTGTATGTCTGTCTGTCTCGCTCCCCCATATGGAAAATGTATAGGTTCAGTTCGTAAGTCCAGAACCAAACGTTACACTAAATAACGACAACAAAACAACGTTGTACTGGTAATCGAATATGATAATCTAAACAACATTTTATAGATATTGTTCACTTTTGGGGACAGAAAGTGAGCAGATTTAAAGAGTACTATAATGTTTACCAAGGTTGAGATTATAAGTTTATGTACTCGAAGGCCGTAGGCCCGATTGTGGACACGAAGTGTTCGCAACCGCGAGCGGGAGCAAGCGAAACGCGCTAGTATTTAATGAATTCAGTGTAACACGATTAGACTTGTTTAAGACATACACTCAAATGCTACACTGAGCTGCTCCGTATATTTATCTCTGTAAGGCTGTAACATATAGACGATAAACAGAGTCGTAGATAATCCCATGGAGCACTAATATAGATCAATGAAATAGTAGCATATCATTATACCATGAATAGTCCTATACAAAATCCCAAGTGTTCCTCAGTGTCAGTGACCGTACCAATTCATATTCCAACATTATATTAAGTTACTATTGGGCCATGTACATCCAATTAGAAATTCTGCGTAATTTCTGATGAGTTATTTCAGCTGTTCCTACTCCTAACTAACTAAGGTACTGCTCATGACATTCCGTCGAAATCGACGGGTAGTTTGCTAGCTTTATACACTTGAACTAATTAATCGCGTCTTGAACGGTCGAGCAGGATCAAAGTTTTCGTGATATATGTATCAGCAAAACTTAGGTGTGTTTCGTATACGGTATGTCATGTATACAAGATAAATACTTTTCGAATATATCCGGAAGGTTGGCGCTTATGTTATGACGGTCTATAGAAGTACTGTGAACACCAAAAGGCGTTTTCACGCTTGCCTCCAGCAATTGGTCGCCCCACTAGTTCATGGTAAGCGAAGCGACCTTGAATTCCAAGAAAATATTGCTGTCGTTTGTAATTTCGAAAATAGAGTAAAATGCTCTGACTAAGATAGATGAAAGTTATTTTAGGATTCGTAGATATGTTTCATCATGAGCAGTAATATATTGCTCATGATGAACCATATATACGAATCCTAAAATAACTTTCATCTTAGTCAGAGCATTTTACCCTATCAGGGAAACTATACAAGTTTGACCTTAGAAATTCACAGTTGATACATTGAAATTCCTATATTATTATCGAATCCTTATTCAAAAACAATTTATGAGTATTATTTAACTCTACTTAGAATTGTATATTGATATCTGAGTACTTTATTTATTCTTCAAACCGTTAAACTACTTTAAAATTTGATTTAAAATAATAATTAAAATTGACCAATCAAATAAGTAGCGAAATGTCGTGTAACGAAATGTCGGACTTCCGATCGTAGCAAACTCATAAAACTTGACCGTCAATAAAATATTGCAATTGTGCCGGCTCGACGCCTCTACCGTTCACCAGTAAAGTACTAGGATAGTATAGGCGTAGGCTAATGTCTTAAGTGTATAGAAAATAAACTTTTATTACTCTCCATGCTGGCCAGCCGTCCTTAAAGGCAATTCTGACTCATTCAGGTTTGAAATAATATAGCTCATAAACTTGAGGTATCAAAACACTTATCTCTGTTGGTGAACTGGAATGAGACGATTTTCAAAATAGATTTCTCTCTAAAATTCCCCAATATTCTCTGTAAACATATTATATTACTAAAACTGCTCAAGTCCATCATGGTTAATACCTAAAAAATTTATATTGGATTAGTTTTGAATATTATCTATTGTGCATATAGTGAAAGTCGAGTGTGCCGCATATACTACATTCTGTATGTGTGCATTTACTACACTATTAGGAGTGAAGGTTGGTAAGGAGCCTTGGATTAGAGTTGTCTATATGGGTCATACCATCTTGGAATTCCTCACAAACTTTCCGTGAGTTTAATTTATGAATAGTTAAATCGGTGCAAGGTGGCTACCCTGGCCCTGGGATGAGCCAATGGCACTCTTTAAAATTGACAAACAAGCGGGCATAACACTGGCCAACAACGTTTTCTTTGATGCTAATTTGAGGCTATTTCTAGGGTATATCGGGGTAACTGAGTTCGAAAATGGCACTTGTTCTGGTCAATTGGCTCTACTTTCGTGAGATTGCAAAATTATGTTTTCAGCATCCGTGAATCTGTGTTCACTGATACCATATAGTATGTATGTATTACATTATAACTAGAATTGAACTTACGTAATAAGCAGATAATTTGAGATATAATATGATCTGAATACTTATCAATCATGAATGAATGTTCTCTTATACGAATTCCTCTTGTGAGGTTCTTGGGGGCAATCACGCATAAGGCTCCAGCAGTAATCTGCCACTTCCTTGGTGCCGCTCCTCCATAGTCCTGATGTCTTGGTGGAATCGCTCGCCCTGTTCGCCTAAATCACCAAGATTTTCAGGGAATCTCTCTAAATGGCTGTAGAGATAGTGAAGTTTTAGGCTCATTCTGGTTCCCAGACTGTGGAAGTTCTTGAGCATGCCTTCGACCAGATTCTGGTAGTTAGCCACTTTTGTGTTGCCTAAGAATCCCTTCACAACATCGACAAAGGAATACCACGCGGCAGCCTCAACTCCAGTCATGTGTGAGGCGAATTCTTCATCTTTTATCAGTTTTCTAATTTGTGGCCCATCAAAAATTCCTGCCTTAAGTTTTTCGATACTCAGACCACGATATACTGAGCAGAGGTAGTTGAAACAGGTACCATCTTTGTTCAATGCCTTTACGAATTGTTTCATCAGTCCCAACTTGATATGTAGTGGTGGTAGGATGATACGGTCTCGGCTAACTAGTGGCTCGTTAATGATATTCTTTGCCCCCACCCCAATCTTTTGACGAACTGACCAGTTCTTCTTTTCCCAGTGCACCTCATCCGCTCTGCTGTCCCACAACAAAGAAAGCATGGGTATTTAGTGTAACTACTTTGCTGTCCTAACAGGATATTGACCATTTTCAAGTCCACACACGCGATCCAGTTATGTTTATCATAACACAGCTTTTGTAGGACCATCTTTACAGTTGCATAGTGCTCTTTTAAGATTGTTGAATGGCCGATCGGAACACAAGCAAATTTGTTACCATTATGCAACAACACGCACTTTAGACTCCGTTTAGAGCTGTCGATAAATAAACGCCACTCATTTGGATTGTATTGAGACAGTCCCATTGCTGAGAGAAGTCCTGGGATGTTATTACAAACATGAAACCGCGTCTCTGCGTCGGTAATAAGTTATCTTAGCTTCACTGTGGAGAACATGGTGTTCACTGAGGTGGGAATCCAGGATCTCTGAAGCATCTTTGACGAGCCTAAGTCTCTCACTAAGTCGTTGAGCTGCCCCTGTGTAAAAGGGTCCGCTTTACTTATCTGTAACAACTCATTACAGCTATTGCTGCTGTAAGTGCTGTCTGACGATTCATCAATTGCCTCAGTAAACGCAGTATCAGGTAAGGACGTAAAAGCAGGCACCTGAATTTCGCTGCAGGTCGAATTGGGCGTCTTGCAGAATGTATGTCAGGATAATGCCATGAATTCTTTTTCTGCCGGTTCCATCCAGACATTTTAACAATGCAGAAGTAGGAGTCATCGTGATGGTTCTTGGACTCTCGCCCAACCATTGGTACCCCAACCTTCATGGATTTGGCTTTTCCTTGGGTCCATAGGCGGAGGGTTTCTGTGCAATATTTGCACACTTTGTGAGGGCTCCTTAACTTATCCTGCTCGCTTAATTTAGTACCAAAGCAAGCCTGATAAGCTATTTCGGTGACATCTCTAATATTAAAACGATATTCTTTTGCCATATATTCACCACAAATATATCAGAAGACTTTAGGATCATTGAAGTAACAACGCCTAATGCGTTTTGAATCCATAAAAGGTTCTATATTGTGAACAAATAGTTGTAAATGTTGATATAAACATACAAACCGAAAATATTTGTAGTATTACCTTAAAATTCAAGGTTGTGTAATATCTAGAGCCAATTCAGCAAAACTAATAGTATTTTGGATACAGCAACCCCAATATACTCTAAAAACACTCTAACAATCTGAGCCAAGAGATAGAAATATTTTTTGTTGACCTGTGTGATTAGTTACCAGAATTTTATGGAATGGAACATTACGATTCGGGGAAATCTGACTTACCTTCATTACGGAATTCGGCGGAACGGTTCAGGAAAATGTTAATGCCTAAGTTTCAGAACATATTTTTCCGGATTAAAATAGAAGCCTATTTGTTTGGAATTTTAGGCCAGTGTGAAGTCAGCGGCGAATTCCAATAGTTAAATATGAGCACAAGGCTAAATAAATTAGTCGATTGAATAATATTTCATAAAGATTTGGTCATTGGCTTATCGCCTTTGTCTGGTGTAGTGGTATTGCGTATTAATTTAATAATTAGTCCCTAACACACCTATCACGCTATGTTTGCACGGTTGCCTTAGGGAAAAATTTCAATCCCCATACCCATTCTATACCCACAGAATTTGTGTGGGGTCCCCATAAGATTATCTACATGAGCATCACATTGTGGAGATCCATGGGGCGATTCCCTTATGTGATCCATAAAGAGATTTCGATTCGAATTTTCATATTCAGTGGCGTACCAAGCACCTTTGGTGCCCGGGACGGAATCTTAATTTGGCACCCCATTTTCTGTATTTTATACAATATATAGCTAAGTACGTATATTATACATATATGTGAGATGTATATGTTCCAAAATATCTTTTGAATGTTAACTAAATTATCTAAAGTAAAAACACGATACCACAATTCTTAAGCATTTACAGTATCTTCCACAATCAATAGAACAAAATACCTATAAAGAATAAATCGAAAAATAATAAAGTAGTATTTAACAGTACATTAGTTCAAATAATATAGATGATATTTGGATTATATTTAGCAGTTTTAATAGTGTATAAAGTCTCGGTTTATATAGGTAGGCATGATAAATGTATTTTGCTAGAGAAACGTTTTATAGTTCAGCGGGTATGTATAGGAAAGCAGTAACTACATCTTGGATATCAAAAATATATAACATATTTTATCCCTCTCATTCAAGGTTGACCCCCCCCATTTAAGTGGCACCCGAGGCGGACCGCACCCCACCTTCGTACGCCACTGTTCATATTAGGATCCCACAACAAAAACATCATTCATGTACTACGGCTAACCTGTATATTTTGTCCGCCGGACCATTCTTAGCCCCATATATGGCACAGCTAGACCATATATGCTGCAATGGACAAATCCTGTTATCATGATTCCAACTGCCCCTACAACTCCATATCCAGAATGATCCATTCTTTGAATTCATATTTGAAAATCAACTACTATGAAAGAGATTTATAATTTTTATCTAATTTGTAGTACGTTTTAGCTTAGTATCGAATTAAACATTCTGAGTAATAATATTGGTGACATTAAAGTTCCTCTAATTAATATATCTTAGTAAATGAGGTGTAAAGTTGTCATAATCAATGATTCTATTTGTATATTATTTTCCCTTTGACTGTTATATGATAAACTTTGTAGGTATTTGGCAGCTGGGAGTAAGTGTATTCTAAAGAGGTGAATATAAAGATCTATACATACTTACTTTTTCCAGTTGGATAATCAGCACAATATGCCAAATATAACCAAGGGTAATGCTAGACAATTCTAGAAAGTACACTAGCTAGGTTCAAACAAGTGACATGACAGAGGATTGCTGTAGTGCATACCTGGGAAGCAAACTATCAGTTATAGTGAATATTCCTTATAAAGAATTAATTAATACGAATAATGAATTGTATGGGATGCATTAGCTTGTACAAATGAATCTGATGCGTATCTCTTTATTGGTTCTCGAGGAGTAGAAAGAGAACAAACCTTGCAAAAGATTTAACTGCAGTACCCTTCCGCTTACCGGGACGTCTCGGGGATTTGGCCAAGGTGTCCCAGTAAGAGGGAGTGTCCGCTACTCCGAATAACACATCACTATTGCAAGATCTAAACCTGCAAACATAGTAGCTAACAAGTCTGAGAAATTTATTACCACATTTACTCGGTGGAGGTCCTTATGAATTGTTCTTTTTTCCCATCAAATTCTACACTGTTGTAAAAAAGATAATCCGTAAACTCTTTACAATTGATACCTTTATGAATTGCGCTAAAACTGGTCACAATTAATCTAGTCGAACAATACTCCTTCAACCATTTCTTTTCGTAGAGTTAAAATGAATACCCTAACGTGAGTAGGGACAAGAGTGGATTTTTGGGTGAAGTCAATAGTGATAGAAGTTTCATGAACATATTTCGAATTCCCAGTGTTATGCCACCTAGCACAAAGATTTTTGGATTATCTTTACAAATAGGGCAAGTAAAGCACAAACTATAATCTAGATCAATCATCATCAAGTAGGCTTTCCAATCGTATATAAGAATATTGTACCGATAATGTTTTGTTTCCTAGCCTTTCTAAGACCTTATCTTTCGCTCAAAAATTTGGTTAGATTATGGAAATATATAAGTCTTATCCGTGGCAGAAAATATCTACACCTATGGGCGTTCTATTAATTGTAATACAATTGAGGTCTTACTTTAAATATCTATTTAGATGGTTTCGGGAAGAAATCATAATTTCACTATACTTGTATAGTAGATCATAATGTAGGAAATATCGATCGTTCAAATTCCGCAAGAGTAAGGAATTTCTCTCAAAAATGCCTTGCAAGTACAGGGACCATCGCGTATAGAACAAACAAGAAGATAGATATTTTAAATACATAGATATGCACACATATACCATTCATTATATCATGAAAAATACTTGCAGAATCCACCTTTATACTAAGGAAGTTGAACAACTGTCTTAGCCGCACAGAGAGTAATCCCTTTCCAATGTGTTTACTTTCTTAATATACCTATACCCATATTCACAAAATTCTCTTTCATGACAGGAATAAGATTAATGGGTGGATTCAGATTCTTACACTTTTATTGATCTTGATAAACACCAATCATTGTCAGAAGATACAAGTATACGGAGAGTTGATATCGTTAGATATTTGATGTCCTTTGCTCGACTGCTGCTGGTGCTTCGTAAACACCTTCGTTTAGGGAAGATTCCAAAGTAGATGATTTCCAACATTTGCACAAACAGGTCACAGGACCACTTCATTTCTATATTATAGAAACAATGAGATTGATTATTGTCAATTCGAAATTCCTAAATATAAAATAATAACTTTACCCATGTTACATTCTACCGTAAGAACGTTTAAGGGATCCTTGGATCACCAAAACACGCTTACACCACTAATTAGACTAGAACACAATTCTTTAAACCTACAAGAATAAAATGTACCTATTATATTCATTCAAATTCGGATAATAGTACTAAGTTGAATGAATATCCACCTCTAAGTTTCTACAATTAATAGGGAAGTGTATTGCTCCGAGGTTGAAATTTGGATTGTTGAAGTTATTCCTTGATCAAACTCACACATCAGAATTATGGTTATTATTTACAGTGTTCAAGTATAATGAATTGAGTGTAGGAAAGCTGAACTCCAATTATCGTAGTGTTGTCTTACAAGAGAATTACCTAATTTGGATGAATTTCAATTCTTGTTGGTGGCTCAAGGATAGCTTGTTGCTATAAAGTTTGGGAGCTTATCTGAGCTCTGAAATATGTGTTTATTCAAATTATGCTGTCCTTCGTCTCTTTTTGATTTCGGTACATGAATGAGTGTTCCAACTGTATCCTCGGCCATTGAATAAGAATTATAATTACAAATAGCTAAATTTATAATAAAAGCAAATGTTAATTGGGATTTCATCTCAATTAACCGATTGTATATTTATTCAGAATCATTGCAATGTGGTTTGTTTTAAAACTGGGAATTTTAATATTCTACAACCATAACAATACAACACCGATTCGATTACAATTTACACACCAAGATTATATTGAATTTGCTCACTCCATATATTGATAAGGATTTAGTGGTAGTGTAATATCTTATTTCTGGTGTTAATCTGAGACTATGAAAACTAGTTTTGAATACTTAAATATGTCAAAATCGGTTTTTCGGGACAAATTTTGACCTCCCGAGCTGTTCCGATTAAGCGGCTCCAACTGTAGTTGTGAATTTTCCTCCAGATTTGAACATGTACGAGTCAGGTCCAAAATACCCATGTATGCCAAATTCAGCCCTGATCAATTCCGTACATACAAACATCTATATGTATTTGGGTGCATCAGTTGCCCCATTTCTTTGAAAAATTTATTCGCTTGATACTTTTTTATGCTACATATGCGATATTGATCACCAAGACAAATTAGAATGGAATACAAAATGATTTATTGGTAACGTAATATTATTTGTGGTGGTGCAAGACTTCTTTCCAATGTGTCCGATTTTCTACCCATTGGTGAAAAATGAAGGCCATCATGGCTGGAGCGTAGAGATATGAAAATTTGAATTGTGTAATTTGGGGTGGTTTTATCTCGGTTTTGAAAATATTTTAATGACTAATCTTGTAAAATTTAGATTATATTAGTAAAAATCGCCTGAATCGTTGATAGGTATCATACCGGCTGCGATAGCAACCATTTCGCTAATTTTCCCTGAATTGTACAAGATTGATTATCGAATAATGGTATTCACCGACATAAACCCACCCCCAAACTACTCAATTCAAATATCCAGACGCGGTCGAACCACATTTTTAATCAAAATTGTACAAAACCTGACAAAAGGCCCAGCATAATTACAAAACCATATTTTGCTACTACTGCATCTCCATGGATTTCATTGAAATTGTTCATGAGTAATCAATACAGGATGGATAACGTAATTAGTAGTAAGCGACATTTGTTTTTAGACGAATAGGCCAACTGAGGCGAAATAATGTATCAATATATATATAAAAAATATATATATATATATATTAATTGCGTTTTAAGTTTGCCTATTTGCTACTTTAAGCATGCGTAATTGGTACTCACTTATGAATGCTTGTTTGGATCAAGGTTTATTGAAAGTCAATACAGTATCAAAATGGCATAGCTATTGCCCTAATCAAGCTTCTTGTTGTTGACCAACTATATATTTGCTTGATTAGTTTGTACTAAAACGATTTATCACGTTATTTACAATTTCTAAATAGCTATATTACTTTGTGTGCATGGCTAAAAGTAAAGTTACTTCACTCAAAATACATTCAAAAGGAAAGAAGAGAAAGATAGACCAGCGGGATAACAACTTTTATCAATGGAATCAATAAACTCAATGAGTCACAAGAAAAGATCATGATGTCCGAGGAGCTGTCTTTAACTGAACCAAGTTTGGAATGTAAAAGGAGTATTGTAGGTATATATCAGGGCATTCAATAAATCTTGCTGGTCATGGTATATCTTAGGAATTAATCAAGTAATATATTTAACTTTGATATATTATAAGCACATATAGTTAACTCCATATACTGAAAGTTTCAAGCTCATTCAATATAAATTATGATTTTAGAGATAATTACGCGATGTAATTCATAACTACTGTTCAATTTATGGCTTCAAAGGATGATAATTTCTACCTCAAATGGCGAACTTACATAGAGTTTCGCACAAAACACAAGATCCAACCCGTACAGATCTTCAGCGAGTTACAGGAGATATTGTCCCTGGATTGCCCCTCCAGATCTACTTACTGTAGAGCGATGAGCTGCCCCTTTTAGGTCTGGTGATGCTGATGCCACTAAATTGCCTCTATCTGGGAGACCGGTATCCGCCAACACTTCAGAGAATATCGCACTGATTGAAAGTAAAGTCATGGAAGACAAGTGCATTACTGTCAATCAGTTAGAACAAAGTATGGAGATTTCATCTGTAGCTATTGATACAATTCTGATGACTGAGCTTGGCTACCGATCAATTTGTGGGAAATGGGTCCCGCATAAGCTTAGTGAGAATCGAAGGTTGACACGACTGAATATTGCCAACAAACTCTTGGAAACTCTTGAGAACTGCGATTCTAGACGCATAACAGATATTATTACTGGTGAGGAGACGTGGGTGTACTATTCAACACCAGATAACAAGTATAAGAAACTATCATGGGTGAGGGGCGACGAACAAACGGCGAAAGTTCCTAGCCAAGACTTCAGAAAACCTAAGATTATGCATCGATCTTCTTCAAAAGTCATGGAATTGTCTTGCAATTACCTTGTGAGAGTGGCAAAGCTGTTACTGCTACTTTCTTTATTGAGCAAGTGCCTCCAAACTTGAGAAAAATATAGAAAAATACCGCCCGAAAACTAGAACTAGAGGAATGAAGATTATAATTGATAATGCCAGTTCCCATACTTTGAGCTACCAAAAATTTCTTGGATGTAGAAGAGTTAGAAATACTTTCCCATCCACCATACTCCCCAGACTTAGCTCCTTGTGATTTTTGGCTATTCCCCAACCTTAAAATCTACCTTCAAGGCAAAGATTTTAACACATTACAAGCACTCGGAAGGGCCTGTACCAGTACTTCAAATCCATCCCCGAAGAAGAGTACCGAAATGTGTTTTACAAGTGGGTGGAAAGGTTAAAACTTTATGTATCTGCAGAAGGGGGATTACTTTGAATAAATAATGTAGTGACTTAGTCTGTTTGTATCCTGTTCTATGATGTTACCTGCAAGACTTATTGAACGCCCTAAATGCTATCAAAATGAGTAAATATATCTAGAATAGTATAAATAATATTATATCTAGATTATAGGAAATATCAACTTGTCTAAAGAGGAACTCACAATTTCGACTGTAGATATTCCAGTTTTTGATCAATATGTAGATCAGCTCGTGGAAGATGAGAAAATATGGTAGCTCGAAAACACTGATTAGGAAATGGCTATAAATGCGAAAAGTAATTAACAACTTTAATTAGTTATGTAAAAATGTATACATTAATTATGTTTATATAACTTTAAAGGGAGAATTTTTTCTCAACAAAATGATATTTGGCATTGACATGGGATTACACAAATGCATTAGTAAGATTGGTAATTACTTCCATTTTCAGGCCTCACAACATATTTCGGATAGATACTCTCTCACTGAAATTCAACAAAATTCTATCGGAAGTAATAGTTACTATATACTCCCTTCCAAAAGAATCTTTTGCTGACGAGAGCGACTTTCATATTTTCACCCTCAAAGGAGAGATGTTCTTGTGACTTTTGCAAACCATACAAAATGAAATCGAATCCTACAAAGTCTGCCTATACCACTAACACTTGATGATTTCTCTGCTAAAATATTCGACAAGCGACTGTTCTGTGGTGTCTCCTTGCCCATAAACCTTTACAATGATGCAGGGTTCTGCTCCTTCGGATTTACATCCAATTAGGACGACAATTTGAGTTTAGAAAACAAGGGATCATTATATAAACAGAAAACTGATGTAATTATATTATAAGAAACGAAGGTTAAGGAATATATTTCCATTACAGGGTGTCTAATAAGTTCTGTTATATATCAATTCCCCAATAATTTCAAATTTATCCATTGTAAAGCCATGACACTTTCTATCTTCTTAGGACTTATGTTCCTAATTACAAATTACAAATATCATTCAATATAGCCTCCCTTTTTATGAATTACGGAAGTTAGTCTGCTCCGAAACTGATGGACAGCTTTTCGCAGCTCCTCCTGTGGGATTTTCTGCCATTCACTCAACAAACTAACTTTGAGGGACTCCAAACTCTTGTGAGATTTCGCACAGGCCCTGCTCTCCAAGTTTGCCCAAACAGAATAGTCGAGTGGGTTTAAATCTGGGCTTGATGGTGGCCATTCATCCTTACTTATGAAATCGATATTTTGCTCACGGAACCAACTCTGGGATACTTTTGAAGCATGTGCAGGCGCAGAGTCTTGTTGGTAAGTCCAAGGATGGTTTTGAAAGAGCTTCTCACCCGCAGACGCAATTTCAGGCTCCAAGACCAGTTCTCTGTACGTCTGGGAGTTTATTTCCACTCCTTGGGGGACAAAAATCAGGTTTGTCCGTGAGTCTGCCGACACTCCCGCCCATACCATCAGAGAAAGAGGCTTCTGGACTCTATCAATGTACTTGATGCTATCTGAGATATCCTGACTTCGAGAAGCAAGTATACGGTGGTTTTGACGATTGCTTGCCTCCTCAACCGTGAACAGCTTCTCATCTGAGAAGAGAATCTGATCTTCAGTCCCAGGAGCGAATCGGGCTTTTAGTTGTATGCATCTTTCGAATCGCTTACGACGTATGGAGTCATTAAGATGGTGTACGTTTTCCGCTTATAGGACTTCATTCCTAGGTCCTCTACAACCAATTTCCGCATCGTTTCGTGATTGACACAGAATTCACGAGACATTTTTCGCATTGAACGCCGGGGATTTCTTAGGATTTGACATCTAACACTATTCTTCAGGGCTGGTGTGCGGGCGGATCTTGGACGACCAATTCGTTTCCTGTCGGACACGCTGTCAGTCTCTATATATCGTTTTATTGTGCGATAGATCAACATGGGATTCACTTTATCATTTTTTAGCCTTTTTAGAATTTCACTATTGCTAAATCCAGATTCGTGAAAAGTGACAATTTTTGAACGAATTTCTTCTAGCATGATTTTCTGGGAAATCATCAACTTGAATGATATATACTTGGTATAATTTGAAAGAGCGCCAAAAATGCTACAAGAAATTCTAGAAGATTACTTCATAAGTATATTAATAGCTACTGTCTAAGGCGCGAAAATGTATAACAGAACTTATTAGACACCCTGTAGATGTTCCATTTAATGAATAGAATTTTCATATTCAGTTACGTGATAAGAATTACGGATTAACTAATTATGAACGATGAAATAATCGGTAATCAAGATAAAAAATCTCGATTAACCGATTCGATATCCCGATCATCCGAGTCCCGATTAAGCGGATTCCACTGTATTATAAAATTATGACATCATTTTCACCTTTTTGGGTTTACAAAAATCACATTATTAACCACTGCTCAGCCAATGTACATGATAGAAGTTTGAAATTGAATCACATGTATCCCTCAATATGACATATGTCCTGATGTCATGATTCTGAAAAATGCAAATTCATCACGTGATAATTACATCATCATGACTGTACAAAATATCAAAAAATTCTAAATTTCGATGAATATTAGCATATTTCTATTGATCGGAATTCTGCTCTTCGGTGTATAATAGTTGCTCAAGTCAAATAGTGATATGTTGTACTTGTAACGTAGAGGACGATTTATATATATAAGCTTCCGGAAATATGTATATTATAGTATCATATTAGTATCATAATTAAACTCAATTATATTAGTTTCTTACCTAAATCCATGTACACTTGATGAGAATTCAAAACTTTTTCGCAGTCCGATATATATTTGATGCTGAAACTTGTTGTACAGCTTGAACTCTCAACAGTTTCTATAGTTATTCTATTCAATTTATATACATGTTACTCTCAAAAAATCCCACTTTTCTGGTCTCATTAAATCTATTCGTATCATATATTTATAACTTAGAGCAAAGGGGTATATATTGAAGATACAGTGGAACCCCGAAAATACGGTCACCCATGGGACCGAGAAAAATGGCCATAATTTCGGGGGCCGTAATTGTGAAACTTTTGAAAGAAACCATATTTTATTAATATTTACCATACTATAATAATTATAACATGCTAATACATAATTATTAGTTAAAATATGCATCTAACTTTGATTGTTTGCTATCTGAAAAACATGCATAAATGGCCTTTTCGTTAACTCTATCTTCAAATAGAAGATATCAAAGTGAGGTCATCAGTCATTACGTTTGCTCGATGCCATTAATAACGTATGAATTGCTGTCTCATTAATCTGCTTTGCATTTATATGTATACACTCCAAAGTATTGTTATTTAATTGTCCAGAAATTGTTTTCGTTTTCAAACATCCAATAGTGATTCCTATTGTTAAGATTGGTCGTACTTCTGAGGTTAAAATAGGGTTTCGTTCTAAAAGTATGGCCGGAATTCTGAAATAAATTAATGTTAATGTCTATAGTATATTAAACGGGACTTTAAACAGTGGCCGGTATATCGAGGTGGCCATTAAGCGGGGTTCCACTGTACTTGTTATTTTGAACTCAAATTAGTATATTTCAACTAATTTGAGAAGATATAGACCAAACAATTTGTCTTGAGAGTTTAAAAAATGAAATATTTACACCAAACAAAATGAAATATATGACTCTCTTCCTGCCCAGGTAGTCAGGTAGCCAGATATTGATTTAAATTGGTAGTCTGTGAATACCTAATTCGTTTCATAACTTATTCTGATGTACTGCAATACATTAGTGTGGAATTACACCCTGGAAACTAAAATTTTCAAAATCACCCTTGTTTCGAAACTATTGTTAAAACTCATGGGTTTGCAATATTAACAAATACTATAACGATAAATATCTTATCCTTAAGTATCTTGAATTCCGCTAAACACATATGAAATACTACTTTCACATAAATTTGATGTTTCCAATCGATTTCTTACCATCGATGTATTATAAGTGAAATACTACAGGATTGCCGTGGGTATGAGAATCAATTTATTGCTATGGGAATTCCAAATCAAAAATTTTCATTCCACCCCTCGGCTCCTCCCTTTGGTAGCGCTAGCTGAAGAAGGTTTCTATTTTAAGAGCCATATAACATGAATATTGGGCAGATAGCTTAAAATTTGATAAATGCATTACCATCCATATTAACAATCACAATAAACTCTTGACGAGTGTTCTTGAAGAATGCCCAGAGGCTACAAACGATCTTTTGTGTTTGTCCATTCCATTAGGTGAGACAGCGAATACCGTGAACTAAGAAATATAAGGACTAGACACTATAATTATTTTCTGGACCAGGGATAAATAAGAAGTGAATTGTAGTCAAGGTACTTAATCGTGAATATTCCATTATCATTGATAATTATTGGGTAATTGATATCATACTCATGATTATCATTATGTGTCATCTTTTCATCCTACTAGATAGTTGAAGTCCAGAGTGCATGCATACTAAATTGTTGACCCCAAAAGTCAATTATATTATGCATAACCACAAAGTTATAAAGCAACATTACCACAAATAGAAAATATATCCATATAGGCCAGTGTTGGTTAGAACTTGGTTAATATTGGCCATCTGCATTTGGTTGGCTAGTGGAAGAATATCTTCATTTTTGTCATTATTTCACACCAGAGGTAATACAAGTTATTCCGAGCACGATCCTGTGTACAATTCCATCAATAATCATGCACTATAGGAACGTCTGGCATTCCTAGATACTTCCTTGATTTCACACCACCCTCCTGCAAGCTTGCTAATTTTAATCTCATGTGGAGCTGACACGAGTTTCACATTAACAAAGGCAATGCCTAAGTATAAACATTTTATGTATGTTTAAGTACTTTTAGAGCAAAAGGTAATTACATGCGAAGAATAGAAAGACAAGGACAATTGAAATATCATATTTCCAGCATGCTTGGAATGCTCATTTAAGTAAGGTAGATAATGAATATAGAATCAACTTTGCTTGTACAACTTGGGAAGATAAACTTGACGTGATTAAAATGGATTGTATTAAAATGGGGACAATCAAAAAAAATACTTCAGCCTTTATTGGATGAGTCTCAAATACTCTAACTTATTTGTTAGCTGAACGAATATTCATTCATACTCCCGTTGTGAGAAGAATGCTACTACACCTGTTTTGTAGGTATTAGAAGAAACTTACAACGATAGATGCACCAAATCCAAATGAGTTTGGTGATAATATTAATTTCAGTGTTGTACAAATGAGAGATTACATCAAAATTGGTCGCAACCTTCGAAACGTAAACAAGTTATCTAGGAATTGTGTCAGTCAGAACCTCTCTCTGGAATATTCCAAATGTCTCTATTTACGAAGAACGAGTGTCAATTGTTAGTTGGATTGTCCCACGGTAAATTCATTGATAATCCAAGCTTTCGAATCTATGTTCAAGAATTCAAAATTTAGAAATATTATCAATTCCCATCAGCCAAATTTTGTCACCTAAAGTGTTTGTTTCCATTCTAACATTACTGCCCTATTGAATTTCATATTATTGCACATCGATGCTCTTTCAAAACGCCGACTCAAAGACTTGTCGAAGTTCCACCGGCTCCCGATGACATTCACAATTATTTCCCGCGTTTCAAAGAATTATAAGCAAGTTGGTATTGACACAAAAACATGGATTTCATTCCTAGAATTATAATATGAATATACTAATCTAAGATACCTATTTTTACGAGACTACTTGAGAGACATCAGTGGGATGTAAAAAGGTGTGTCCCAAGCACTGGAAGTTTTCTCATTGTTTCTAGTTTTTGCATGCAAACACAAGTACTGTTATGACTCCAAGTAATACGCGAAAGGCAATCAACTCTTACTATCCCCAAAAGTATACTCACTCACTTCAGCACTCCACCTTCAACGATTATCTATGATGATGCATGTAATCTACATACAACCTGCATTCAAGGCACTTAGAGTTAAGTATATACTTACACATTCAATATAATTCTTAAATAATAAATGTAGAGAACCAGAGCTATTCAGTCATAATTCGTTCTTTGTTGACAAGATTTCATTCGGGTAACCATAAGTGTAATATATCATATTCATTAAATTCCGTCAAAACAGAAGATATGGAAATACACTCACAAATTTGTGAACTCTTCACGACTTTTACGTAGAAGAATCTCAACCCAAATTCGTGTATACAATATGTGTGGTATTACTATACAGATTACTGTTAAAACTGTAATTCTAGTAATAGTACTCTGATACATAAATATCACAATACCTTGATAAATTACTAGCACTTGCACAGGGTAAGAACTTCAGTACAGAAACACTCTTTAAAATGTCCTCACATTTAAACTTGACGCCACCTAAGTTGGCTCGGAACATCACCGATTTCTAATGCCAAAGATGTAGCAGCAACAAATACTCTACAATTAGGCCCAATCTTTGTTGCTGCATCTCTGCAACAGAAACTTGAAGTTGAGAAAAATTCTAGCTATACAATACAGGTAAATGTACTTTCAACTCATTACTGATTCCAGTAAACAATGAATCATTTATGGATACCATTCCCTCATAAGTTAGGCTGGATGCTACTCGGTGAAGTAGCACATCATGATGGATCTGTAGGCTTGCTTTTGGAGATTTGGGATTGCCTATTGTAAACTAATTTGAATATACCAGGGGCAATCGAAAAGTTTTGCCGTTTGATATGAAACCATTAATATGTCGGATATTTTTCCGCATCCATTTTTCAGGCACATTTTATTAGTATACTTTAAACTTTCATTCATTTATCTCTTCTACTTTCATAAATTAGATAATTTTAGTACACATGGCTTCTAAAATATCTCAATCTAAATAAGATCTTACAAATCGTGATTTTCGAGCAATGATTTAGATCTTATTCAAACTACAGAATACAAGAATAGAAATCTATGAATCTTTACAGGAACATTTCCCGGATCTAGCTCCTTCTCTAAGTACAGTTGAACGATGGTACAAGGAATTTATTCCCGGAAAATTTATTCTTGAAGATGACCCTCGTTCAGGAAGACAGAATATTTCACATAATGAAGAAATGTTAACGAAATGCTAGATCTAATTACTAAAGATCCTCATATTACGTACGCTCAGTTAGAGTATGAAGCCGAGTTATCATCGGGGACAACAATATCATTTTGCACAAAGAGCTTTGTGTCAGGAAGTTGTGTGCCCGATGGATCCCCATTCTTTGAACTTACAGCGAAAATATCCCGCATAGACTTTTGCAAAATTATGCTAAAAAGGTTTGCTATTGGAAGTTCCAGAGCTGTTTCTAAGATCCTTACAGGTGATGAGACATGGATATACCATTATGAACCAGAAACAAAGCGAATGTCAAAGGAGTGGGTTGAAGAAGATGCCCCACCTCCAACCAAATTGCGGAGGGCTAGATCTATTGGGAAACAAATGTGGGCGATTTTTTTCAGATCTAGTCGGTTTGTCGAAGCTATCGCTCTCGAGGATAGAAAGACTGTTGCTGCCGACTGGTACACTCCAGTGTGCCTTCCCAAAGTCATCACAGCAATTGAGTCATAGCGGGAGAAGACAGGCATTAGAGGGATTCTACTTCATCATGATAATGCATCATCATATACAGCAATCAGAACTCGTAGGTTTTTGGAAAATTCTGGACTCAAAACATTACCTCACCACCCTACAGTCCTGATTTAACCCCTTGCGACTTCTGGTTGTTCCCTAGACTCAAAGATCAATTACGTGGGAGGAGATTTTCGACTAATGAGGAGTTGAGAAGGGCACTTTTCCAAGCGATCGGAGACATACCCAAAGAAGAGTGGAAAAATGTATAGATTGTCGGGGAGAGTATTCAGAAAAAATGAAATAGTCAAATTTATGATTACTATCTGATATGTCAGTCAACGTCAAAACTTTTCGAGTGCCCTTCGTATACAAAACTAGCTACCACACAGTAGTCACAAGAAACATTGAATAAATGTAAATTGAATACATAGATAAAGTATAACAATTATGTATGTACTATCAAATGTATTGACACACAATTGAAAGAATAGGGTCTTGCAAGCCCAAAAAGATGGGGGTAGTTGTGTTTTAATAGATCCTAAATCCAAATATATGTGTGTGGACACTAATCCAAATATCAAGAAATAGTATTCTTGGATAACAACTTACACAAAATGCGTTCATTGTTGCGCCTGTTGTGAGGAAAGTATGAGGGTCTGATAACCCCTCCATACATCTGGAACGCATATACTCAACTAAACTTTTGCTCCGATAGGAACTCGAATAATAGACCTTTTGAAAATTAAATTCACAATCGATTCCATCTAGGGTGAAGTGTGATCTGGTTGTAAATTTGAATGTAGATGGGAAATAGTGTTTGATTGGAGTCTCGCTCACGCTTTGCTTATAAAGTGGATCGTCGACTTCGATATTGTTGAATAAAGTAGATGATTGAGTCTCAAATTCTGAACTGCCATCGACTTGATGGTCAATAGGAACGGGACATGCTTCAGTTGTGTTGTGGTCTAAATACTCTTTATGTTCAAGAAGAGGTAACGGAACATCTTCTCGCTACCAAAAAAGGTTTGTGAGATGCATCTTTCCAAAACTTGCAATATTTGCCTAATGAATGCCAGAAATAATGAAACATTGAACAACAAATTAAATTTGATAGAACGAAGATAATTCGAACAGGTGAATTGTTGAATGATCAAAGAGATCATCTTTCGAAGGTGGAAACAGTATTACACTGCCCTGCGTCAAATTTGCTGATTATTATCCATGGGTTGTTTTTAGTTAACTTGAGTATGCTGATTCTCAATCTGTCATCAGAATTCCCCTATCATGTCTCGTTTTTACTCAAATGTCATTTTAATGTAAGTCGATTTTTTTAAGTACACTTCCCTAGAATAAATGATTATATTTGATACATGTGTGAATTTTTGTCTTTTGAAATAAACAGATGCGTGCTTTATTGCATTTTCTAATTAGTCCCTTTAACTCCATTCTTTTCTACATAATTTTTTTTATCTTTATTTTTGTTATATACAGCTTTATTGTACTATAGTCTACTATTTTGATATTTTATTATCATATGGCTTATCGGAGAAGGTGCAGTAATGATCCAGACGTCTTTTGTTATATTTGTGGGAGTTTTATGACTTCTAAACAAACTACGGCAATAACAGGATTTGTTAAAAAAGCATATTTAGGATATTTTGGAATGAGATTAGGTGATCAAGACAAAACATGGGCTCCACATACAGTGTGCCGATCTTGTGTAGAAAATTTGAGACAATGGACAAAAGGAATCAGAAAGAGTTTAAGTTTTGGAATTCCAATGATATGGAGAGAGCCACAAAATCACATTAGCAATTGTTACTTTTGTATGGCGAATATTTCCGGATTCAATGCTAAAACCAAGTCATTGATCAAGTATCCAAATTTACATTCAGCAATACGACCCGTTCCCCATTCTATTGATGTACCTGTTCCAAAATTTACTAATTTGGATGTTATCTCGGAAATTGATGATTGTGAAACTAGAGATTCATTAATCAGAGAAGATGAGGATTTTATTCCGTGTGTATTATCTCGTTCTAATTCTCCACAGTTATTTAATCAGTCTGAATTAAATGATTTGGTACGTGATTTAGATTTACCTAAAGAATCTGCGTTGTTAGGTTCTAGGCTAAAAGAAAAAAACTTGCTTCTCCCAGAAACAAAATTTTACTCATATAGGGACAGAGAGATCGAATTTTTGAAATATTTCATAATGGAAGACGGATTTGTGTTTTGTCATGATGTTTCACCGCTAGTTAATGCTCTTGGATGTCCGTATGTACCTAATGATTGGAGACTCTTTATTGATAGTTCAAAACAAAGTTTGAAATGTGTTCTACTTCATAATGGCAACAAATTTAGTTCCATACCAATTGGACATTTAGTAAGTTTAAAGGAACGATATGATAACATGAAAATTGTGCTTCATAAAATTAATTATAACCAGCACAATTGGGTAATCTGTGGTGACTTAAAAATCATATGTATTCTTTTGGGACAGCAATCAGGATATACAAAATACCCTTGTTTTTTATGCTTATGGGACAGTCGTGCAAAGAGCGAACACTATTCTAGACAGAGCTGGCCAGCTAGAACCAATCTTAATGTTGGAGATAAGAACATTATTCACGAGCATCTAGTGGATCCTCTCAAGATTTTGCTTCCACCACTTAATATAAAATTAGGATTGATGAAACAGTTTGTAAGGGCATTAGATAAAGAAGGAAATTGTTTCAAATATATTACCGAGAAGTTTTACTATCTAAGTGATGAAAAAAGAATTGCCGGTATATTCGACGGTCCTCAGATAAGACAACTTGTTCGAGATGATAATTTTTCAAATTCTATGATATGCAAAGAAAAATGTGCATGGAATGCATTTGTAGATGTCATGAAAAACTTCTTGGGAAAAACGAAATCTCCTAATTATAAAATACTTGTGAATGAGTTGATTGAATCTTACAAGAATCTCGGCTGCAATGTGAGTGTAAAAGTTCACTTTCTTCACAGTCATATTGACTATTTTCCAGAGAATCTTGGAGCTGTTTCCGAGGAGCAAGGTGAACGATTCCACCAAGACATAAAAACAATGGAAACACGATATCAGGGGAGGTGGGACGTTCATATGATGGCTGATTACTGCTGGTGCCTCAAGAGAGATTGTATTGATGTTATTCATGCTAGAATGTCAAAAAAACGGAAATTTACTCCTGATTCAGACTAATATATTCAAATTATTTATTAACTAAGATTATATTATCAATAAAAATTTTATTGTAATTCTTAGTAAAAATTTATAAATGGCAGATTTTCACTATTTTACTTGTAGAGGTATCATGCATTCATCGATAAATATACCAATATTTAAAAATAATTTTGCAAAAAAACTAGACGTGATACGTATATTTTACAAAATTATTCAAAATCAGTATTAAAATGTGGATTAGAAAATGTTTTGCAATAACAATCAGCAAATAAAATTTTTTATTCCGCAGGGCTGTGTTATCATTGAAATCAGAGTGAATCAGATCGTAAAATTCTTGAATGTCTCGTTACTGAGCATCGGCAAATTCCCTAGCCAAGTAAACTCAATTCTGATTTCTCACTAGTTAACTGTGAGAATCGCTCCAGATAAAGTGAAATTTTCTCTTTTGCATATCCCGTATTCATACCTCGAGGCATTGCATTGTTGCTGGCCTAATCGTAATCTAGGTAAGTATCATTCATAATTGACAAAGACGTTCCATTCAATATCGCTAATATTCAACATAAATGTGTGTACCAAATTAGCACGATTAAAGTACCAAATATTCCTGCTTAAGTACCAAATACTAGGGCGTTCAATAAGTCTTTGCGGGTGATATCATAGAATATGATACAAACACTATACACACTAATTCATTGTATTATTTATTCAAAGTAATCCCCTCCTGCAGATACACAAAGTTTTAACCTTTCCACCCACTTGTAAAACACATTTCGGTACTCTTCTTCGGGGATGGATTTGAAGTACTGGTACAGGCCCTTCCGAGTGCTTGTAATGTGTTAAAATCTTTGCCTTGAAGGTAGATTTTAAGGTTGGGGAATAGCCAAAAATCACAAGGAGCTAAGTCTGGGGAGTATGGTGGATGGGGAAGTATTTCTAACTCTTCTACATCCAAGATATTTTTGGTAGCTCAATGTATGGGAACTGGCGTTATCAATTAAAATCTTCATTCCTCGAGTTCCGGTTTTCGGGCGGTACTTTTCTATATTTTTTATCAAATTTGGAAGCACTTGCTCTGTAAAGAAAGTAGTAGTAATAGCCTTGCCACTCTCACAAGGTAATTGCAAGACAATTCCATGACTACTGAAGAAGATGGTATACATAATCTTAGGTTTTCTGAAGTCGGGCCTAGGAACTTTCGCCGGTTGTTCGTCGCCCCTCACCCATGATCGCTTCTTATACTTGCTATTTGGTGTTGAATAGTACACTCACGTCTCGTCACCAGTAATAATATCTGTTAGGCGTCTAGAATCGCAGATCTCATAAGTTTCCAAGAGTTTCTTGGCAATATTCAGTCGTGCCAACCTTTGATTCTCACTGAGCTTATGCGGGACTCATTTCCCACAAATCGATCGATAGCCAACTCAGTCGTCAGAATTGTATGAATAGCTCCCGATGAAATCTCTATACTTTGTTCTAACTGATTGACAGTAATGCACTTGTCTTCCAGACTATACTTTCAATGAGTGCGATATTCTCTGAAGTGGTGGCGGATACCGGTCTTCCAGATCAAGGCGAATCTGTGACATCAGCATCACCAGATCTCAAACGGGCAGCCCATCGCTCTAGAGTAGATCTGGAAGGGCAATCCACGCACAATACCCCCTGTAACTCGCTGAAGATCTGTACGGGCTGGATCTTGAGAATTGTGCGAAACTCTTTGTAAGCTCGCCATTTGAGATTGAAATTATCATCCTTTGAAGCCATAAATTCAACAGTGGGTATAAATTGACTACAAGTAACTATCTCAAAAATTAGTAATTTGTATGGAATAAGCTTGAAACTTTCAGTATATGGAGCTTAACTATATGGGCTTATAATATATGAAAGTTAGATATATTACTTGACTAATTCCTAAGATATATCATGACCCGCAAGATTTATTAAACGCCCTGATAAGCATGCTTTGGTGCATTTCAGACCTCCCACGATAGCTATTATAGAATATTCAATTTCAATCATCAGTATGAAATTGTTTGTAACACTTATATATAACAGCCTCCTTTTGTAGGGTTTAGTAATGTTTGGAATGATTGTTTGCCCATTTGCGATTATTTAGACAGTGTATATGATATGCTTCTATATAGATAGAAGCAAATGGCATGGCCTGTCCAAAAGTTCTTTACTGTATCAATTCACCTAGTGCGGTTATATAGGCGTATCATAATTAAATTTGAAGACTACACTTTATTGGGTTTTTATGCATACTCATTCATAACACAGTTAAATATGTACAGCTTCGATATAGTGAAGTGTGTTTTAACAACAATATAATAATCATACGCAAATCACAGGAATGTTATCTAGGATACTAGTAATTGCCAAAGTGCCTGAATAGTTGGACAAACGTCGACAATACAGTTCGCACTTTTGTGAAATGGTCAAGAGGAGACTTCTCAAAACTTGTCTCTTCTATTTCATTACCGATTGTCGATATTGTTTAAGAGCATTCTTCATCACGTATCTTCTGATTGCTACGTTGTTGGCATGAAGTAGTGAAAAATACGTTCTCTAAAGCTTTTCGAATTGTTCCTCCATGGCATCATCGATGTAACATTTAGAAAGAAACAATATTTCGAAATTCCGGGAAACTTGGATTTTTCATAGAAAAGGAACATTAATTGATGGAGGGCCATATCAAGGAATGGAATGTGAATGCTGATGCGAAAATAATCCATGTGGGAAGTCACATTTAGATTAGCTGTCTGTGTGGATCTGTTGCAAACACCATGTGAAACAATTTCTATATTTAGACAGCAATAGTCTCCACTGCATGATCATCTTTAAACGTTTTCGCTATTTGATCGCTCTCCTTCAAAAGTAGCCATTATATCCTGGACATGACCCATAGGTTTTGTAAGCAGGTACTTTTCGGCAGTACATCAATGTTACTGGTAGTTGTTAACAACAGAACAAGGTGAAGATAAATGTACTATCTGTTATTACTTTCAAAAGTGACGTCACTTTTCCTTTTGCTTTATGGTCTTGCCAACGACTGATAGCAATCAGTGACTTTAAGATGAACGTAGTACGCAACAAAATTTTCAAGTGCTGTTGCCCTTTCTACCCATCTTGTTTCACACAAAGTTTGAAATCTGCCTCCAGTGGTGTGGCCGCTAGATTGTTGAAGGACATTGGCTTGGATAACTTTCTTCTTGTTACTTTTTAACAAGAATTTTGTAACTGTTTACTGTACCAATCAGATCACGAACATTTGGAATTTTACTGGAATCAAGAAAGGTCAGATTAAGGGAATGGGCAAAACAGTGGTAGTAGTCAGCGAATTTATAGTATTAATACGTTGACAACTACCACTGCTCATAACACTAGCACCATCGTAGCTCTGCCCAACTGCTCCCTACTACTATAGGCTACACATTTTCACTACTTCAACAATAGCGTTACCGATTACTTCTTCTCCCAGTAAGCCTTGGCTCTTTTGCTGCGAAAAACCTTTGGTTGTCCTCTTCGAATCTCTGTAGATACTCTTCCATCGTTTTGGAATCCCTTCCTCTCTTAATTCTGATTCTTGACATTTTTTACTGCCGTGAGCTTCTCAAGGACATCTAAAAATGTGACTAAGTCTGGGTATCAATTATCGGTTTCTGACATTTGCGGTTTTCCTCTCAAATTTTCCGATGATGAGAGTTCATTAGTATCTAGACGTTAGAGCTATTTGCTCGATTGACAAGAAATGCAGACCACATGTCTTTAGAACTCTTGTGATACTCGTTTGTATACTACTATTCAAGTCACCAGTTGTCATGCTTAGATGATCGTATCTTTGCAGTGGCTTGGGGAAATAATTTCCCAAATGAAAGTTGGTTCAGTAAGTAGCCTCTTTATTATGTCGTCGGCTAAGATTCCAAAACATAGAGTACAGTAAAATAATAAAACATCCAATTATGACTAAATTTCCAAAAGTAAGGAGAAGAACCTATAATACTTTGCTTTTTCCCGCATTTGTACCTACTAACATTCTTTTTGTTATTGGTAATAACATTCTTTAGACATTCAACCTTAATATGAGGATGATATAACAGTATTACTATTATGATATCATATCGTCTATATTGTATTTAAAGAATCATGTGAGACAAATATACGATAATTGCGAGACGCAACAAGAAAGAAATTCATTTTTGACAGAAAAAAAAATACAACCATAGTCTGTAAATTCTGGAAATAATACCCCTTTTTTCCAACAATGATACTAATGACTAAGGTCGAGAGAGCATTGTATTCTGTGCATTCTAGTGTGTAAAACCAGATTTGTCGTGCAAAGCAAAGGGAGGGAATGCGGCTCCCCCTAGCTACGTCACTGCTACCAACCATTTATAGATGGCTAGAGATTTTGAAGATGACTGTGATACAACTGAATAATAAACTCTATGTCGGCCTAAATCGTTAAGTACCCAGGATAATATTCGGTTAATAGATTGGATTTTCGAAGAAAAAGAGACGTGTAACAGTCATGGAGTTAGAAGAGACGACTGGGTTCCAAAAATCAATCATTCATAAAATTATCAAAGATGAGCTAGAAATGTCATAAGTTGTGACGAGTTGTGCTCCAAAGCTTTTTTCAGGGGACCAAATGCTCGTTTAGCAAGAGGGACTATTCCACCAGAATTCTATGCCCAATACATAGATAAGCTGTCAGAGAAATGGAAACGATCCATAAAGTTAGAGGGGAATATAGAATTCAAATACACTATGGCACTGGCACTGTATGTCCTATGTATGGGTTAATACCGTTCAATGTAGATTTTGTAAAATTGTGGTTAGTATCAATATATCATCCTAATTTGCAAAAATCGTAGGATCAGACTTCGTTCTTGACTATGTTAACCCAATATTACCCAATCTAACCACCTACACTAAACTTGAGATTATAATAGATTTTTATTGACATTCTAGGGTAAAATTACAACCAATCAGCAGTTCAACAATCACAAAAACAAAATTAAACACCAAGAAAAGCAAATATAGTATCTTCAATTGTAATGAATAATGAGGTTAAGTACAGAATGACATCTTGTAACTTTAATGATTAAAGAGCAGACTTGCCAACCCTCCATGGATCTCTGGATTACCCCGGGATTTAACCTCTGATCCAGGGATCCAGGGATTTACTGGAAAATCGAGGGATTCGAAAGTTTGTATCGACCGGGTAAATTGTGAATTTTCAACTACGTTGTCAATAACTATAAGTGTTACATAACAATCAATAAGTTATTCTTCAGAACTAGATTATATATAACCTAAAAAAGATCCAGAGATTTCCTTGGATCATCCAGATATTTCCCTGGATCTTTAGTTAGGGAGTTACAAGCTCCTTCTCAGACGTACGGGTCCTTGTTGAGTTATATAATATCTCCGATATGCCTATGCATATAAGCTATACGAATTATATCCGAACAACTCCATAATGGTGACTTCCAAACTGGTTTATAAGTGAGAAGTAAAATGATTCAGGGATTTCCCTGGATGATTTGTCAGGGAGTTCTAAGCTTCTCCTCAGACGTACTGGTAATGGTACTGGTTCTTTTTGGATTTGTAATATTTACGATATGTTTTGTTTTCTGATTTCAGTTTTTAATATGGAGTATGGTTTCATTCAGAAATCTGACTTGATTACAGTTTATTATTCTCCTGATATTCATTGAGCCTATATTTTATTCTTTTTAGGTTTTTTTGAATTTACTATATCTATATGACTGTAAAGAGGCCAAAGATATTATGTAGATACAAGGAAGAGTGGGGCAGCGTTAGAATGAAACCAAGCAAGAAGGGTGTTGGTTTTGCATTTTGTACGATTTCCAAGTTGATATTTGTATTTCTGGTGGTGGGAAACATGAAGTAGATCGTCACCGAAAGACAGCTAAACATAAAAGTTTGCTAGGTCAAGTAGATGAACAACCTTCTATTTCTACTGCACTAGTGGCTGCGGCATCTTTGAACCCCTTGAACAAACAAGTTATGTCAGCAGAAATATATTTCTCCTTATTTGTCGCAGAACATAATTTGCCGTTCCTCGTCGCAGACCACCTCACTCCTTTGACTAAAGTTATGTTTCCTGATAGCCACATTGCTCAATCTTATTCATGTGCCCGAACAAAAGCAACAGCCATTATCACTCACGCTTTGGCTCCATCTCTTAGAAATATGGTCAACGATAAATGCCGCTCTGAACCATTTTCAATCCTTTGTGATGGCGGAAACGATATGACAGATCATAAATATTTTACTGTCCTGGTGAGATATTGGTGCAATAGAAACAACCAAGCTATGACACGATTTCTGGCAATGCCAATTTGTAGTATTGCAACAGCTCAAAATCTATTTGATGCTCTAAGCACTGTTTTCGAGGAACGTAATCTTCCTTGGGAAAATGTGATCGGATTTGCGTCAGATACCGCAAACGTTATGGTTGGAGCGCGTAACTCAGTACTCAGTCGAATAGGTGAAAAGCAACCACGCATGTTCAGTCTCGGGTGCTTGTGCAACTTAGCTCACTTGGTTGGTGCTGCTGTACTAAAGTCTCTCCCTATATCTGTGGATGTTTTACTTATTGATGTTTTTACCACTTCAAATATAGTGCTAAGAGATGGGAAGAATTTCTGTGATCCAAGCTGAGTTTGAGGAAATCAAACCCGTGAGAGTTTTGAAGCACTGCACAACCAGGTAGTTGAGCCTACTTAGGTGCCTCAAACGCTTGCTTAAACCGTGGCCAGCCTTGAGAGCATATTTTGACAGGCAAATGGATATAGAACCGAAAAACAACCGTATTAAAAGAGTCGCTGACTCTTTAAATAGTTTGAAGGTAAATTAATTTGTACATTTGCACACTTCGCTCTTTAGCCACTCAACAAATTTACTATACTATTTCAAACTCATGCTAGCCGCATCGGTGCCATAAAAGAAGATACACTATTACTTCTTCGTGGTTATTTAGCTAATTTTGTACAACCTGAAGTAATTATCGCTATACTGAAATTCTAGCCATTGACTATCGTAACAAAGTGAACCTGTTACCTAGAAATAGACTAGTTGTTGGAAATGACACTTTAGATCTTATTTCAGAGTTTGAAGATGAAATACATGACACCTTAATGGGTGACGGGTTCTACGATAGTGTTCGCTGGTTTTATGAGACTGTTGTTTCAAAATGCTCGCTAAGTTCCCTCACAGGAACGATACATTAAGCGACTTAGCGTTTCTTAATCCTCGTAATCGTACACATTGTTGTATCCAATCCATTACACGCCTCTGTAAACAATTCATGACTATTACTTCTGAGGAAATTGGCCAAATAATTCAAGAGTTTGTTGCTTATAAGATTACACCAGATAATCAGCTTCCATCATATAACCAGTAGCTTAACGACTCGGGGGCAATGGGGGCACGTGCCCCCAGCGGCACTTTCTGGGGGCGGCATTTTGACATATTGGCCACACAAATATGATAAATCTCATGTAATCCCTCCATGATAATTTATATCTGTTCTAACCAGGGTTGTCTCTTTAAAGTTTTAATCCACCCCTCTTGATTAAACCATTGTTTAAACTGGTTAATTATCTACAATCGTATAATAGATAGCAGTTGTGAGTGCTAACCGATATATAATAATATTATATGTTAAATATAGTACTATTTGTATATGAGATGAACTCCAATCGTGCAAAGGTTCGCTCCCGCCGGAGCGGGGCTGGTTACAAACGTCAACGCAAAGAGTGCGACGCACAAAACAAGATAGGAGCTGTTGAATTGCAACGTTTTCTAGTCCCTGTACAACATCCACCCCAAAATACTGGTCAAGAACGCGTGATCCCTGATCCGCCATTAGAAGATAATGGAAGTGTAGAGAGTGATATTGGAACCAGGAGTGATCCGGATCCATCCGAAACTATACACGAGTGCGAAAGCGGCACTCATCCAAGGGAAACTTCTTCCAAGACATTGGAACCTGGCCCACTTCTATCCCAGACGCATTACGAGTGGAGATTGTTCATAGAGGACCCCTCGGTCTCCAGAACAAAGATGGATCCTTCCCACTCTTCCAAAACAACGCAAATAAAAGTAGAAGCATGAATCGCAGTTGGTTTTACAGAACTCTAGACAACGGGGGAGCAGCTTCTACGCACATGGCCAGTGTACTCGCCTTTGATGAATTGTCTCCAGTGCTTTTGTTGCCGTCTGTTCGGCAATACATCAAGCGCCTTCGGAACAGCTATTGGATTTGGAGACTGGAGCAAGTTAAATCCGCGTGTTCATGCACATGAAGACTCAGCAGGTCACGATAACTCCTGTTTACAGTGGGCGAGCTTTGCATGGGCCTTGAAAAGAGTGCAAAGATAGACGCCGAGAACCAAAAATCCCTGAATAATAGTGTGTCCAAGTGGCGGAATATTCTAAAGAGAATTCTCGACTGCATTTGCTTCCTCTCTCTGTAAAATCTCGAATTCCGAGGTCACAGAGAGGCTCTGTCATCTACCGAGAATACAGGAAGCTTCCTTGAGCTTGTGAAATTCCTTGGCAACTACGATCCGGTAGTACGAGAACATCTCACTCGTATCCAATCCCAACCAAACACTCTTTCGTATCTCTCCCCAGCGATACAGAATGATTTTATCTCTATTCTCGGTCAACATGTGTTGGAAAAGATTCTTGAGGAAGTTCGGGAGGCAAAGTACTACTCGATTATGTTTGATAGTACCCCAGATCTTGCTCATGACGATCAAATGTCACAAGTACTGAGATATGTGAAAATCTCTAGTGGAAATGTTGAGGTGAAGGAAACATTCCTCTGTTTAATTAAGTTTGAGAAGAAGGGGGCTGAAGCACTGACAAATCTAATCTTGGCCAAGTTAAAGGAAGACAATCTTAATGTCCAAGACATGCTGGGACAAGGGTACGACAACGCTACTACGATGGCCGGTATCCATAGTGGTGTGCAGCGCAGAATTCTTGATGTGAATAAACTCGCTATATACATTCCCTGTAACAATCACTCTTTGAACCTAGCTGGAGTACACTCTGCGCAAGCTTCATTTAATGCCATCACCTTCTTTGATACGCTGGATCGTCTCTTTGCTTTCTTCTCGACATCAACTCACCGATAGGAAGTATTTAAACAGCATGTTCCAGGAAGGACTATTAAAAGGACATGCGAAACAAGATGGAGCTCAAGAGATGATGCTGTTGATGTAATAATATCGAGTTTGAATCTATTATTGATGCATTGGAACGACTCCGGGACAGTAGTCACGGGACGGCTATCGCGCGCTCGGAAGCAAATATCATGCTGTCTAGCACTTAACCTACATCTTCTTAGCCTATCTGAACTTCTGGAATCCTGTACTTAAGGAAATCAACGATACTCAAATCTTCTCCAAACTCCTGGCCTGGGACTGGACTTTTGTGCTACCAAGCTTGGAGCCCTTGTAATCTTTTGTTTTGAGGAACGGGAGAATATAGTTGAATCAGCAAAGATAAAGGCTGTATCATTCTGTGAGGGAAATGGGATTCCGACGGAAAGAAGGGTACGGCGGAGAAAGAAGATGATGGGGGAAGATGCAGATGATGTTAGTTTGTCATTGCAAGAGGAGGTTGCACGAGAGCAGCTTCAGATAATGGATACATTACATGGGGAGATTAAACGGAGAACTAGCCATATGATAGACGTAAACGCCAAGTTCGGATTTCTGACCAAGATGGAGCTCTTAATGGATTCTAACAAGGACAAGGACATCGACTCGGCAATTGAACTGCTCACTGCTATTTACTTCGATATATCTGCTGAAAATTTGAAGAATGAGGTCCGTCGTGTGCGTCGGCACATTAGAAGTTTCGAGATGCAAACAGGAGAGATGGTGGGGCATTGGAATTCGCTCGACCTGCTTCAGTGGTTAGTGTAGTGGTATCACCAAATGTCGTTCCCTAACCTACTGATAATGCTGAGGACATTCCTAACCATGTGTGTGAGTGTGGCATCTTGCGAGAGATGCTTTTCAAAACTGAAGCTCATCAAAACCTACCTTCGCTCAACCATGGGACAAGAGCGGCTGTCAAGTCTTGCTCTTTTGTCAATCGAAAGAGGTCTTACTGAGGCAACTGACTTCACCCATGTGATCGATAAGTTTGCGAGACTAAAAGCACGAAAGATCAGGCTGTGAAAAAGAGCTACTAACGAGCCGAAGCGGTAGTATTTTTGTATTTTGGGTTAAAAGTTAAAACATATGTGCGTAATCACATATTTTGTAAACAATATCTAATCATGGTATTTAATGAACCAGGGAAGGGGGAAGGGAAATTTCAAACAACACCATTCCCAGGAGTTGTTGAGGATAATTACTCATAAAGTTACGTTTTAGGGGGCGGCGTTTAGAGCATGTGCCCCCAGCGGCACTAGACATCGTTACGCCACTGCATATAACCCAACAGATATAGCTGCTATTGACCATTTCTGGTCAGCAATGAGCAGGTTAGAAGTGGTTACTTCAGTAGATCTTTCTGATTCCCCTCTTGCTTACTCTAACTTATCAAAACTTTCAAAGATACTTCTCACCCTACCGCATTCAAATGCTGATCCAGAACGTTTATTCAGCATGGTTAAAAAAATTGGGACTGATTCCCGTTCTTTATTGAGCCCATCCACAACATGTGATCTGCTCAATATAAAGATGGATCACGATACAGCTTGTTACTTAAGTCAGGATCTTATTTCTGAAGAATTGATCGAGATTGCCAAGAAAGCTACCCGGAAAAGCCTTGAAAAGGAGAATTGAATATTTTAGATATCATTTATAACTATACTTTTATAGATTATTGCTACTTCTTGAAAAGTAAACTACTTTCGAATTTTTTATGTAGCTTTTCACCCAATCGAGGGCCGAAAGCCACAGTGTAGACCCTGTTATTACTTATAGGTATAAATAAATATTAGAATTATTCTAAATGGGAGAATATAAAGTGTATTTTATATATTCAACTATTGGGCCCGTAAATCCAGGGAAATTGTTAAAATCCAGGGATTTTAAGATTTCAATCCAGGGAATTATCAACGAAGGGTTGGTAAGTCTGAAAGAGGTTAGTTAGTAGGTAGACTAAATCGTACATCTAGTATATTGAATGAGGTAAGTACACATCTATGTAATATATTTAATGAAAGTAAGTACACATAAAGATATAGTGTACTGTACACGTATACATACCTTGCATGGAATCTTGATTGTACTGAGGTAAATTATGTAGGAATTATGTGAGGGTATTTTGAGTTTCATCAGATCAGCTATAAGAGATAAGTATGAATTAGTTTCTAAATTTGATACGCTTTTTATTTTCTGAATTCGCAACTAATGCATTAAAATAATACTCCTGAAGAGAATACAATTTGAAACAGTCATTACTATTTTATTTAAAATATCCCATCACTATACTTTACAATCACATAATTCTCTCCATTTTCCAATATGTTTCTCTCTAATAGTTGACATAATTATTCGCACTAATACACTTCGACATGGGCCAGCATTATAGATTGTATATAGAATTTCTTAGGTGTCTATCTTCATAAAGGCTTGTAGCAAATATTCACACGATCAATAACTATAAGCGATGGAAATAAGTGAAGCTCTATCTAATAAATCTACAAGTATATATTGATAAGCAACATCATTGAACAGTTCTATCTGTTTGTCAATCGTAAGAAATTGTAACAATTGGTGCATTTATTTAATTTTTCATGTACGAAAACACGGCACAACCAGCAACATAGTAAGGCATTCAAGTTGTGATGGACTTATCTGATTATCGGGAATAAATTTTGAGCAATTGTAATTGATCAGAAATTATGTTTTGATCACTAACCATTTTGACAAACGTATTCAAATAATTTTCAATGATATTGGACCCTCTCCAGATGATAATTTTAGAGGAAACATTTTTAGAATATTTGATAGTTGTAGTGTTCTTTCACTCTATTATTTGAGTATAGGTTTTATGGTAGTGGTTGTCAGATATTTGTTTATAGAGTCAGAAGTAATGTTCTAAAGGGTCACTTTGAATTCTAACAGTTAACGAGTATTGGAATTGTAATCACTTGTGAGTCGATTAACTATCAATGGGAATGCCATATAACAATGCCTAAAGCTCATAAAAGTTTGCGGTGTTATTTTCCAAATTTACCAGGTAGAGTATTCCAGCACTTTAACCAATTTGCTACCTGCGCAATAATCTCTATACGCGAATTGTTTGAGCACAATGGAGCACAGTAATCATTATTGGAATTATATTTTTTCCCAACCCAGTTAACATAAAATATCCCATATATTAGTTATTTTTTAGGAACTCATGAATTCTCTGATAATTCTCAATAATTTTATATCAATATTGAATGCTTTCAGTCCACAATATGTAGATTATGAAATTTCCTAAGTGCTAACTTACATTTTTTCTAATTTTGTATGGCCAACAAGCTTTAGAAGTTAGCCTAGGAGCCCTCTTTAGGACATTGGAAATGTATGATTTATATTATCGTCTAAATCCTCGAAAGTAGCTGCAAACTCTAGGATATTTCGATGGGTTTTCTTGTGGTGACAAAAATATTTTTGATAGGGTTAGAAACGCTGAAACTTTTAGTTGAAGATACATAATTTGAACAACCCTCATCACAATCGGGAACGAAGAAATGCAAAGGTGTTTTCATAATCCACCAAATTCAACTAATTATTACTGATGCATTTTATAATGTGAACAATGTCAAACAGGGTACAAGGATGTGTAACTAATAGTTGCAATTTTTCTATACATCAAAATAATTTAATTAAGTTAACATATAAAGGATAATTATTAGTACATAGAGATTCAACGAATAAGTTACAAGCCTCACTATCGGAAATGATATGTTTGATAATGGGAAAAAATAGTTGTGCTGACGAAGTGATATCAAACGAACAATGTTCGAGTATTTCTTTGTGCTTGAAACCATAATAGAAATACAGTAGTAGGAGGATCTTCAGGGTTATCGATAGAACCGACTATTTTCACACCTTTATAGCTTAAATCACTTTGGATATGTAATTCATTCATTTAATCAATTAGGTGGCGGTCTTTTTAGTAAAATGTTGCGGAAATCACCCTTAGAACGTTTAAGTACTCATTCTTTAATCCGATAGAATTTAATTTTCCATATATTCCTTTCGTGTTTTATGATTAAGCAATTTGATGATTGGATAAGTCGGTAACTAGCACGAGATAGCCAATAAACTTTTAGTCAAAAGCCTGAGTCAGTATATTATGACCACGCGGTGATGTTTATTGGTAATTACATATTTTAGTTGATCTAAACAAGGAATTAAGCAGAATTTTCATTTAACTATTGCAAATATCATTTCAATATTCTCTTCAACATCAATGTATACTATTAATATTAATTGTTCTCTGTCTGTCTGTCTGTTTGTTTATCTGTTTGTTTGCTCGTTTCCAAAGAAAGGATTTTATTTTTCCATAACTATGTATTTATCGTGTTTATCGAAGAAGTAAATATACTTCAATAAAACCTACTAAATCTTACACAGTGTGTTCGGAAATTATTGGCAGTAAATACTATTTTCATTATCCTTTATAAATATTCTAAAACAACCTTATTTACGACGTCTAAGTTATAGCAACATATAATATACTCGAAATATAATGTATAGATCCACTGACATTCTAATTTTCTGCCTTATCTATCCCAAATGATCTTTGACATTAAATATGTGCTTATTATTTTTGTTCACACATTTTAGACCCATATTTTCCGACTTTCACTAACAATATTTTTCCACAATTTTGGTATGAAGGCTCAGGAAAAGAATAGAATCAGAATAAAGGAACTCTTTGATGCTGGGATAACAAAAGCGACTGAAATATCAAGACGACTAGCTATACCAGAGCGGACAGTATATCGTGTTTTGAAGTCTATTTCTGACAAAAAGAGCTTGACTCATAAGAAAGGAGCAGGTCGACCTCAAATATTGCACAAGTCTGATAGGAATAGGATTATGGCACTCGTTCAACACAATCCAAGGATCACTCTGAATGAATGTTGATCAAAATTGAGTACTCCAGTTGCCAAAAGCACACTATCGGAGGAAATGAAGAGGAGAGGCTTACAATATCACCAGGCAGTAAGAATTCCAGCCTTGTCACAACTCCATATTACTAAACGAATGGAATGGTGTAAACGAATGAGGGGTCAGAACTGGTCTAAAGTGTTCTTTACTGATGAATCCTCTATATGGATGAATTCAGGAAAGATATATGTATGGACAAAGAAAGGACAGCCCATTAACCTGCCAACTTTCAAACATCCAGCGAAGCTACATATTTGGGGTGGTATTTCGGTAATGCGCAAAACAAACCTCAAAGTTTTTACCGAAAACTTCAACCAGGAACGATACAAAACAGTTCTAAATGAGTGTCTTATACAAGAAGCTAATGCTTTATACGGAAATAAATGGATATTACAGGAAGATAACAGTCCTATACATACAGGAAATGCAGCAAAGGCTTGGAAACAGGAATTTGTCCCACATCCGATTGACTGGCCCTCCAATAGCCCCGATCTGAACCCAATTGAAAATCTTTGGGCTGTACTAAAGAAGAGACTCCTCAAAAAGAGATTTACTAGCTCAAATGAGTTGAAAGAAGCTATTTTGGAGATATGGAACACATTTGACCCTGAATTTTTAAAGCCATTTTGTCTATCAATGGACAAAAGAATTCGGTTATGCATCAAAGGTGGAGGTAAGAAGATAAATTATTAGCTATATGTTAGTTACTCATGTATATTCTATTTGAGAGAGTACCGAATTATTAGAAATCATATGATTTTGATCATTCTTAACATAGATATTGAATGGAACCAAATCAAATTCACTGCCAATAATTTCCGAACGCACTGTATTTAAAAATGAGTAGCGCATGCGCTGCATTTTGAGTAGCGCATGCGCTGCATTAGGATTATTGGTATGTCATATTTATAGATACGCATTATCATTTCAACCATAGTTACCCAAGCTGCTGAATTGAATGTGATTAGATAAGTTTCGAAACCACATTACGACAAGTGGTCACTGGAATGCTGGTGCATTTATAATGATAGAAGTAGATATATAAATTTATACCATTCGTTAGATAATTTCATTTTGGAAATGGCTGAAAAAGTAACTTCACAAACTGGATCTGATAATATATACCCAAAAAAACGAAAAATCTCGGAGAAAGAAGATATCAGCTTCATCACATTAGACATCGACAAAGTATGCCTATCAGAAGGGGAATCATTAAAATTGATAGAATCAGATGTACCAACATGGTCAAAACCAGGTGATAATTATATTCTTAATTCCTTATGCTTTCAAGCAAACTTTAGTTGCTTGTTGATTCAATATAATATTTCGCATAGATCAGTGTCAACCTGATTGCTTCTCAGAACCAGAAATGAAACAAGTAGAAATGCCTATAATTGACCAGTATGTAAAACTATTGATATTGAAGTCTCACATACATAAGTTAGAGGATAGTGAATATGTTATAATTGCAGATTATGATTACTCTCAAGGTAAATTTACGTTATTATCGCTATTATTGTTGTCTGTTTGCATGTTTGTCTCTCTGCTCCGGTTCGTAGTGCCCAACACCTTTATTTCGGTTAATCGGGTCAAATGGCCTGGTCCCAAGTGACCCTATTAATCGGAGTCTACTGTACATTTACTATTCTCACTACCATAACTAAACATTTTGTATTTCAAGGAACCGTTGTACTAAACAAAAGGAGAATCATAATTGAAACAAACAGCAATCTATGCGCTAATTGTTATAGTGATACTTGTTCTCATTATCAAACATTTGAACTCTGTTCACAAAATGATTGTTTGCAAGTTTGTGAAGTAAACATTCTAGAAGACATAATATATTATTTCCCAAGTCCTAACGATATCTTTCTGTTGACAGATGATACTTTTCACAACTTCCAATTAAATAATGATAGGTGGTTATGTTGTTCTTGTTCTTCAAAGTGCAAACAACATTCTAGACTCCATAATATTCTCGAAAATACTGGATCAAATACACAAAAAAAGTTTGAATATAACACGATATCAACAAGAGCAATACCATTCAATCTAGATGAAAGCCAAATAGCAATTTACAACCATCAGCTCTGCCATGGCATCAATTTACCTTTAAACATGTATCCTGAAAAGGAATTTTGTGACTATGGTTTCAAATTCAATGAAGAGGAGAAGCTTAAACTAGAGAAGGTTGGAATAGTTATCTATTTAGAAAATGATATTAAAGAATTCAAAGATTACAAAGGTATATATTTATCATCAATGAACCATTCGCTCGGTCGCAATATTAATTTAGTATGATCGGTTTTTCTACGTATTTAGCCGTTGAAAACAAGTCTTTGCAATTATAAGGAATTTCAATAATTATTTGGTCTACATATAAGATTGTTCATTCGATTGCAATCAACTCGTCCTAATTTACCCCCTCCCTAAATTTGCCTGTGCTTGGTAACTCAGTAATTATATTGTAAGTATATAGTTTACAGTTCAAGATGCAGTGGACCTTGCAATTGTTTGGCAGTCTTCGAAGGTCAGAACAGTTTACTGTTAAACATCAACAAGTGCTTTGTTCATTACAGTTTGTTATATGATTATAGCGAGTTGATGACCATGTCTAGAAATACTTTGTACGGTTACTTGAGGTATGTATTGTTTAAAATAATATTCTTGATAAATTAAAATTCCTATATACATACAATCTAATTCTTCGTTTTACTCTTTAGTGCCAAGAACAGGAAGCTTATCAGAATGGGTAGAACGAATACATTCCATTATCACATTGTTTATCAGGTATGGAACGCCTATCTGAGAACAGTAGACATAGATTATGACTCGAACTACATATGTACAAAGTGTAAAAATCATCCCGATGTGATAATTTTAGATGGCATAGCGATGGGAACAATGAAATCAGTACCAGAAGTGGATGCAAAATTCGATCAGGATCAGTAATACCCTATGATCCCATTTTCAGATCGTGTTTTTATCCCCAACACAGCAATTAGAAAGCAACTCCTTAAATTCTGTTCTGAAGGTTTGACAGAAAATACGCTAAAAGACCTATTGAAGTCTATTCATAAAGAAATGGCTGATTATATTTAACAGAAAATTTAGTGACTATAAGTGAAGAATATATACACGTTAAGAAAGTCATAAAACTCCTTTGCCATACAGATCCAATATCAGGAGTATTCCAATTCTCTCTGCTGGAACCGAATGAACGAAAAGCAATAGCTCTTCTTGCCAATGGAAAATCAGCAAGTGAAGATTCCTTTAATTCATTATATCAGAAGATGTATACATTGGATATCTTATTCAATTCTATCAAACCTAATAAAGATATCACATGCACAGGGTTTGTCACTTTACATCCCAAAGTTTTCCCGCTGTTGAAAAGAATCCTGACACAAATAGAGAGTTTATTTAGTAGAACGTCAAGAAAATTAGTAGAAATATTCTCCACAAAGCGAAAACTATTACAATTATTTCCCAGCATTCACAACAAACTACATGTAAGTTCAAACTTGTAATTGTGTTTATACTGAAAATACTAAATGCTATTCAACTTTTTTTATATTTTACCATTCTACTATAATTGTACAGGTTGCCAGTATACGAAAATCCTGAAGTTGAGTCAGCTGAACCGTGTCTCAAAAAGTTTCCAACTCACAAAAGGTTTTCCCCCGGAATAGTAGCAATCGCTTGTAAGCACAGGATTTGTTATGGTTTCCAAATCCTCAGACAACACGAATCTACAGTTGTAATTTATAATTTGTTAATGACCATATTCAGAGAACAGCCAAAAGTGATCATCTACGATAATGCTTGCAACTTACACAAAACATGTATGAAAAGGTAAGTGCACATAACAAATTGGGTATAAATGATAAATAATCGAGATTTCAAATAGAAATTAATTCGTGATTTTTTATATAGGGACCCAAAGTATTTCGTAAGACAACATTTCTGATTGATCGATTCCATTCTACAAACCACAAGTGCAATCCCTCTTATTCTTTCAGATCAATTCAGACTGACGAGATGAAAAAGCTAAACTCACAAATTTGCGAGCAGTTGTTTTCATCACTAAGAAGGATAGCAACACAAATCGCATATATGCGTATTGATAATGTATTCTTCACTACAAGATATTTTCTAGCATGTTTGAATCTACATATTCTATCACAAAATAATAATATATGAAAATAGTTTATATGTTAGGAGACTCACGACAATTGTGACAATAAAAGTTATCGATGTCTTTGTCAATATCTTCAAGTCCTACACATGGTTTGTGGAACCATTTAAGACATTTGGGACATTCAATCATATTTTTTGACGCGCAACTGGGTAGATGACATAAACACCATAACTTTATCTTTAAATATGTCCCTAGATTTGTAGTCAGGCGAGATCGTAATACTATGCTTTCTATCTTAGGAAAGGGTATCAAAATTTCGCTGTTGAAACAATCAGTTAGGTAAGATCTCATTCTTGACTGTTTCCAGTATACTTGGGTTGGGTCGCCTCCCGTTGCTATTGTCAAACAGACTGCCGCTGCAAATAAACCACAATCCGCCCCACCTCTTTGCTGCTGAATAGGAGCAAGGGCGACTTTCAGCTCATGATCAGCATCATTCTCATATAGAAAGGCCAATTGCACAGCTAATTCATCAGATATTCTCCCAGTAGATAGCGAATCATATAAAGTTACATGCCCTTCAACATCAATACTGGAGCAAACCCAGTGAAGTGCGCCATCGTGATGCAGCTGCATACTAGGACGAGGAGCTTTGACGAATTGACGATTCTAAGAATTAATTGAATATCAAATATTGATTTAAAATTCAAAAATTTGAACCGAGAAACTCACTTCGAAGAGAATAGTATCCTGAAGTCCCTGTAAATGGGGGAAATTCTTCTTCAGTAATGTCTACAAATACATATATGGTATGAGAATATTTGCTAACAAAACGGATTGAATTTCAATGTATAATAAACTTACACAGAATGCATTAATGGTGGTGCCTGTTAGGAAAGTATTACGACTTGACAATTCAGAAATTGACAAGTTTTTCTCATTTAAACTAATGGGAAGAGTGATTATTTGGATAGGATCCAATGGCTTAACTCCGAGTAATGTCACCAGACTGGAAGTTGGGTAGGTGTTTGAGGATCTGAAATAGGTTTGTTCGAAGCGATAACGGGTTGCTGAAAAAGCTCATCGAAGGAATCATCACTAGTATCTACATCAGATTCTTGGTGTATTACATCTCTAGCGAAATCAAGAGGAGATCTAGATCGGTCACGGTAGATATCATGTCGCGATGCTTGAGAAGAGCTTGGAGACTTCTGAGATTGAGGGCGAACTGAAACTCGCGCTTTCATAGAGTAATCCTTATATGATTCTATTATCATACGCAGATGAATCTTACATGCGCTTTTTCTGTTTTCGAAAGGGACTCTTTCGGGCCAAAAAGGTGGTTTGAGAGAAGGATCATTCCAAAAAAACATACCTTTCCCTAAAATACAGAGATATATAATCAGTGACCCATATAATTATATAAATTCACACCGTTGACTTACCAGTTGACACTTTTATAATCGCAGAAACAAGTCTTCGCAGTCCCTGTACATTATAGCTAGATATATCTCCATCTAATAGCTTGAGGATTTCGTGATCACGGACAGGCTTTGATGACGCCGACGTAATTGTAGATATTTGGTTAGTCAGTAGAGTTCTTGATATTTCAGCGCTATTCCCAGTGATATAGCTTTGAAATTTTTCTGGACCCAAAGAGCCAAGCTTTCCATGCCATGAAAATACAGCTCCGGTATATTCACCTGTTACTGAACGAAACTCAGATAATATGTCTGTCAGTACCATTATAGCATTATTCTTTGTCAATTTGGGGATCTTTGGCATTTTGGCTACTCAAGGGTACAGAATGGGAAATCAAGAGGAAACACTGATTGAGTAAAGTATAAAGTTAATTGAGAAACATATTTAGGGATTTTGCTAATAAAGGAAGTAGAAATAAGTAACAAAACTCAAAAATTAATATCAGTTCCTGCGGATTTAATTACACTATAATAGGATGTATTTTGAGAGCCTACTTTTTTCCAAAATTCCAATTATATATTAATGTAGCGCATGCGCTACTCACTTTTAAATAACTCACTAAATATATCGAACATGTTTGTTAATAGAGGAATTTGTGCAGTTTATTTCATTTTATCGCGATTCCTACATAAGTTTGTACTAAAGTGCTAGCTTTGGGAATTTGCAGTTGTAATTTATAAAGTTCTATTTCATCTATAATGGTCTCAATTTCACGTATGTCATCAATCTTGGATACTGATACCCGGATTAAGTGTTTTCCCATATCTAACGCATGAGTATTTAATTCTCGTCAATTTTTAGTGTCCTTTTAATGTACGATGTCTGACCTGATATGACTATTTTACATAAAATAATGATTTATATTTATTATCTTTGATAGTCCAACCATTGTATACATCAAGTAAATCTAATTTATTTAACAAGTACTGAAAGTTATGAACTAAGAATTTAACAAGCGTATTTCTCTAATCAACTCTGGTGATCATAAGTTCGTTCTGTAGCATCTCTTCTTCCTTTTGTTCTAGTCTCTGGCTCCATGCTTTGTCTGTCATGTGACTTGGGCATTCGGGAAATATGGTTGGAACCGCTTTCTCCAATAGGGCCATCTTCTCTCGGGGCTTTCCTTTCCACTCCATCGAAATTGTTGATATTCTTCACAATGTCCTCTTCTCTGAAATGGTAGATACCGCTTACATTCAGTAACTAAATGTGATAGATATTTGGCTTGTATATACAAAGTAATAAGTTTATAATATGAATCAATGAGATGGTGTCATCAATCCAGTCTAATTTCCTGGGACTAAATTTATAAGAGTCCATTCTAAAGGTCAAGATTATGATTGACCTCTATCATTACTTTTGAACTTCCTTTGCTCTTAGAACTTTATTGTCACCCTGGCCATCTAAAGTTGACCAAGGTATATTTTTTTCAGAGATTGATACCTGACGAGTGAGCGCTTATTCTATACTTTCCATACATCCATTTTTTCAGCTATGAATACAAATAAATTTGATATTGATACTAATGAAGAGAATGATATTCTTACTATAACTCCCCTTGGAGCCGGTCAAGAAGTTGGTCGATCCTGTATTTTACTACATTTCAAAGGAAAGAAAATAATGTTAGATTGTGGAATTCACCCCGGATTATCTGGAATCGAATCTCTCCCATATACTGAAGATACTGATGCTGAAGATATCGACATACTGTTGATAAGTCATTTCCATTTGGATCACTGTGGTGCGCTGCCTTGGTTTTTGGAGAAAACTACTTTTAAAGGTATTGATTAATATGTTTTCTGATTGCTACCCTTTTTGGCCCCTCATTTGCATATTTCTATTCAAGCAAGATCAATCTAATGTATTTTTCGTCAGCTCAATTATGTGTTTTTTACTGATCCTAATTAATTCTCTATATCCCCTGCCTGAACCAAATTACTCAGCCGTTGCTTAAATTGCGTACAAATACTACCAATCTCGTATATTCTTGAGTGGTAAATACAGCAAATCTGTGAGATTTGGAGTATACCCCATGTCTAATTTGCATTCTACGTATTTGGAAACCTTAGTGTACAAGCTTCCTATTTTGATCCTCAATGATCATGCTGATTGCTGAGTATTTTCAACTCATGATACATTGCGCCACTATCTACCATTTGCAACAATTATACATATTGTGATAGGTTCCACTAAGTTATAAAGGGTTTAAATTCAATTACCTCAGTCTGACCGTTAAAACCTAGTTTCTGAAACTATTTAGAATTTGTTTACTTATTTGACCTAATTAATAACAAATATTCACAGTAAGTGTGTAATCCAATTGTTATACTTTCAAATTATTCATAATAGGAGCGGGTAATTGTAGCACTGTATTAACACCCTCAAACCACGGTTCATAAATTTGAACCAAAAAGGTCATTTCACTCCTGAGGAAGGGCGAGAGTGAGGTCAGATTTTGTCATATCCAGCATATCCCGCTAAAAAAATACCTGAGCGTCGATGTGACCAGCTGCAGTTTTGCCGAAATAGTAGTGAATTTTCAATTTATTTAAATGGGATTATATTATCTATCTATAGTAAACTGGTGGTAAAAAATTGATTGGAAGTATAAAAATGAAATTTGAATCGGATTTCATGAATTTGGCATGATTTTAAAGCAATTTAACTGATATGATGATGTTGGTTTGAAAGTCAACAATGTATATTCATCTGCTATTTTACAAATGTTTTGTATCAAATTTGATAAATTGGAATATGAAGCTCAATTTACTACAGTACGTCACAATTTTACGTTAGTCATCATGTAAAATGCAATTTGCTGAAATTTGGACAAAGCGTTTTTGTATATCAATCTCATTATCAACAACTTGCATGAATTCTCTTTCTTTAGTGCGTTTGTGTCTCAATTAGATCTAAAAAGTGCTCTTTGTGGCTGAAAATGTTAATTCAACTCAATAGTAAATATTTGGTTTGTTCTTTGTTCCATTATTATGCCTATTTCTTGATTTCCTTAACATAATTTGCAGTTTCGGATCTGCAGAGATCTTTACGCATAAATACACTATCGTTCTCAAATATTTCAAATATCAACATTTATCCCAAATTTAAAAATACATATCAAAGATCCAATAGTGTGAGTTTGTCACGTGATACAGCAATTTGGACTTTAGAATCGGAATCAGCATATAAAATTTGTTCGGAGAAGGTATTTTTCATTCTTGATGAGAGCTAAATTTAGTCGACCTGTGTAATATATATTAATATTGGTCATCCATGAGCTAATAAGATATATTGAAGTTAGGATAAATATTTCGAATAATCCTATTTATAGGACATTTGGAGAAGTTTCCATTCAAGTATTGCATGCGAACTTTTGCAAAATGTTATGACATTGTTAGATACGAATATTTTTTGTTATTTAGTTTGTGATCGAAACTCGGTAAAATATAATGATCTATGATGAAATACCGTATTGTTTGTGCTTGTCTGCATCTTAATACTTCTGAGGATATTATAGTTAAATTTTGAATCCCTGGCTAACCTTACTAAGGTATACTGAATTTACAGAAGTAATTTAGATACATTCTAAACTATTGCGCTATCCAACATGATTAATATTTAGCCCATTTCTTCCAAATCTAATTTATTTTTTTAATATATATGGAATCATTGAAAAATGACAACTGCAGTAGGCATGAATTGTTAGGCGCCTCCAGTCCCGCACTCACGCGCCCCTGGAAATTTGCTTAAATTCTAGTATTTTGATGGTTATAATTTTAACAACTAAGATCCATGGAGGAGACACTATATGTTTCTGAGTTAATTTGTCCAATGTTTAGGCCCGAACCGTACTAAAATTCCTTAAAATTTTCTTAGAAATTTCATAAATATATGACTTCTCAGAGAGTTTGTTTTATTGATACTTTCATCGTATCTATGTACAATGCCATACTAAGTGACAGTTTCAGTAATTAGTCATGAATCTTAAGAAATCCCTAATGTAAGTATTGAGGTTTTTGAAATGAATAGTGCTAATTTGACCCGGATACATTTGCATTCCATTTAGGGCGAATAATTCATATACCTTCCTACCTTGATTTCACAAATTTGGATTCCTATACTTCATTATATTGGGAATCCAAATAATTTTTGTGATACGTGTTAAAACTACCCTATTTCTACCTAGGTGCTCACTGTTCGGTTTCTATGGTAATGTTTAATAATAGTATATATACATATTGAATATTGATTTGAAAATATTCGACGATCATTTGCGGCGTACGATTGATTTGTATAATTTATTAGAAAATTCAGTAAGACGCTCAGAAAACGCGATAAAATTCTTATCAGTTATGTTTTTTATTTGGGTCTTAGGAAGCGGTATCTCCTTCATGTGTAAGATATTTTCCTAATTAGTTGATTCATAGCCTACTCTACATAATACCCAACAGCAACATGTGGATTTTGGACCAGGGATGGGTCACCCGATCGTCGCGAATAATTGCAGGCGTAAGCTGTTATGAGATAATTTAGTGCCTTTGTGATTTGTAAGCATTCTAAAATATATTGTTTCAATTATTTCCCTTGTACTTAAGTTTGTATAGTTCATACACTTTATCATACAAACATACTATAATACAGGTAGTGATATTATGAGGAAAATAATTACAAAGAAAACTATATAGTGGGCAACTAGAATACTACAAGTTAAGGTCAATATCAGTACATTCTAGTACAGTGTTTCCCAACCTTTTTGGCTATGGACCCTTTATCGAAATTCTGTGGACCCTCCCATTAACCATAATACTTCCCATGGAGCCCCTATCACTACCTGGGGTCCAACTTTGGGAAACATTTCTAATAGATGCAAGAATTTCGCTTCATCAAAGGTAATCATAGACCGCTGAACACCAGTTTGCGAGAAGCCGACATTATTGAACACCAGAATGCGAAACTCTTCTCAAGCCGATAATTATTTCTTGTACTCATTTAACCAAAAAATGCAAATAAGACTATATATTCTAACTAGTAAATTGATTAAGTTTCAACTTTCGCTTTTTGGTACCTTTGGAAATCCCCATTGATTGCAACTTTTAACTTTATTTGCTAAAAAACAATTCCCAGCTACGACTAAAAGCTTCTAAAGGGTAAACATACCACTTGTACCACAGGATGAACATTGTTCTCTCCATAATTGACAATCCTTGGCATCTATTACGATATTCATGGATAAATCAATAATGATTTTGAAGAAAGGATCTTGTTTCACTTAATTGCTAGAATCTGGATTCTCTAATGATGAGAAAGATCCAATGAAATATTGTAAAGAGGTACTAGAAACAGTCTGACTGATAAATAGGCTCACAATATTGGATACTTTGAGGCTGCGCTCTGATTCTAGTATCTGAAGGTATGATATATAATAATTTGTTCAGGTCATCATAATTTATAGTCCAAAAATGGTGTTCCCATGGATTGGTGTCTACAAAAGATGTTAATCGATATGAAAAGCCCCCTTCTTGGTTAGAGAATTTGCAATCTGTTGTAACACGAGACAAGCATGTTTGAATCTGGTGAATGTTTGCTTGCTTATTTTGCCACCTTTTTCAGGGAGTGACTGGCAAGCCAAAACCCATTAGACAATCGGAGTCAGGAAGATTAAGCAGTCATCATTCTATGTTACTGGTTTAGACAATGGGTCATTTAAGCGAGTATATTTGAAGGGAGTTTTATCATTGATAATCTTCCATAGAGATAGTAGAATTCCAACGAAATCAGAAGTGTTGAACTTAAGTGCAGGAGGACGTTTCTCTTTCTGGATGGTTAAGGCAGCAATGGTGGATCATGAACAACCTCCAGAACTAATTTCACATTTTGACGTTCAAGATTGGAAGGATAACATGATTTAGAAGTCAAATGTGGAGTTCGCTAAGCTCTCTCTAAGAATTATTTAGCATACGTATGTCACGAAAAGAAACCTAACACATTTACGCTCACTAGTCGATGTATATACTATTCAAATCAGGATAGGAAATGAGCTTACTGTCACATTGTTGGTTTAATCAGTATTTGCGAATAGTTTTTGGGATAAAGTCAAACGGAAGAAAAACTTTTCTATATATCACGAGGATTTGGTACTCGGGTCTCCAGTTTGTGATTAGGAGAGAACAATTTGAAATGTTTCACATTGAGAGGATAATTGTCTGTGCAGATAATTTTGACGAATAACCACAATCTTCTACATCACTAATACAAGATACTATAGCGTCGAATCACTTCTCAGCACATACAGAAGTACATTTAAGTTGACGGAAGATACACGATCACTTCTTAAAAGAGTAGATACCATTATAGTGAAGACAGTCTTGGTAGTATCATCTGAATCTAGATGAAAAGCAAACAATCTTCCTTCATAAGAAATATCTGATTCCACGTGAATTTTAACTATTTGTATAATGACCTGCCTTTGATCTGAAGAAAACGCTAGTATAGATTGCTTAAGATGCGTGAAGGATTCCTTTTCAAGACCCATAGATGAATATATCTTTTGTAATGTATTGTACTCTGAAGATGATGATAGGCTTGTTGGGAGATGATATATGTTATGAGGGACAAATTCTGTATCAGTACGTTATATCTTCGTTTATTTTTGGATAAGACTGTTCTGGAGCTGGCAAAGAACAAACTGGACCCTAGAAACCTGGGGAAGGAATTAAGTCATCACTAGTTTCAGAATCCTACATATTATCAATGACCTATTGGATATGGCTTTTAGCAGTTGCAATATGAGATTCGTTATCAGAATTATTGGGAATACCTCCTATGTTGTTCACGCTGTTGATAAACCCAAATATCGCTAAAACCGTTTCAATATGTCGAATATCACAACATAGAGTTGGGAAACTTTCTCCATTATGATACTAGTTGATGGACAAGTCTAATTCTAGTGATATGTACGCATTCACTTCAATGTTGCAATTATCGAAACGAGGACGAATAAAAACTAATGTATATTCGTTCGGATACCATATAAACCATATATTATCAACTTAAAGAAAAGGTAACTTAACTAGTAAATCTTGGAAACTATAAATCTTCAACTTCTCTTTCTCTTCTATTCCTGACTCTAGGCTGACTGAAACAGCTTTATTTAGAAGTTCGTCATCGTTGCCCTCTGGAGAGAGACGGCTGCGTTTGGCAGAGGAGTAAGTTGGATAGTAAAAAGGACATCCTGGTAGTATAATTGGTACAGCTCCATCTTCCAGCTTTGGACGGCTGCGCGGTATCTCTTAGTAAGTTCTGTTTCCAATGGCACTCTGTGTCTGGTCTCGACTTCAACCTCTTTAAAATGTTTGGAGCACGGGTACACAACTTTCAGTTCGTCTATATCACCTCAGTGTAGAGCTCGTAGCCAAGCATGCCTCAGTTCTTCACGCTTCTGTGGATAGATATTCTGTCTTTCGTGTTGTAGCTACTGGTACAATCTGGTGCAAAACACGTGTTGGGCATTATCGTGAGGTAGCTAGCAAGATAGATAACGTTTTAGAAAGCGTCAGAAGGATGTGTGACAAAGAGAACATAGGAATATGACACAATGAATTTAATTATATTTGTTTTTCAAGAATGTGATTATATGTTATTTGAGAATATTTAATCACTTTGAGTTGTTTATTTATATTTTTTATATACAGTAGTGTTCGTCCTTTATCAACTGCTTTATTAGTAAGATTCGCTTATTAGGAGAGTTTTTTCAGTACACTAAGTAAATGTATAGGGATTTATGTATAAACAAGTTCCCTTATTAGTAAGTTTTGGGGGTCACAATGGCCCAAATTGCATTAGTTTGTTCCCTTATAAACAAGATCGCCTATAAGCAAGTTTTCCCATAAAACAAGACTTGCTAATAATTTAATCAGTGAACCTTAAGTTCGTTTATTAGCAAGAAGTTCTACAATGAAATTATTCTGTAGTTTAGTAGGAAAGCTAATATACATTCTTCGATTTAGAGGAAATTGTAGTTGCTTTTGAATTAAGTAGAAATCTTTCTCGTAAGTGTACTACAATATCCTTATACGTATTCTATTATGACATACCACGTATGTACGTGTACATACCAATAGTATTTATCAAATAAAGTAAGTTGTTCTATTAGCAAATTTACATATTAGCAAGTTTTCTCGTGCAAAACCCGACTTGCTAATAAGCACTTACATTTCAATTTGGATTTGCACTTAGATGGCAATCACCGAATTTCGGAAAAATGAATGTATATTATCTAAATTTTAAAGATTTAACCAATTATTTCTGATGGATTTAGTGATATGAACCTTATCTAAAAACAGAATCAAATTTCTTTCTGGATTGCATGGGTAATGTACTTTTGGTCGCAGTGTCGAATCAGCGGAAAACATTTGAATAATCGAACATTGAGTGGATTGTTGTCTGTACACACAGCTTCGACAAACAGACAACAATCTTCAAAATCACAGATAGTCGATTTAATAGTAGGATATAAAGTTTCTGCAGAAGAAGAGTCTATAGGTATTAACCGGACAATAGAGGAGAACCTGGTTGATAAACTAGAAACCACATAGAAAATACAATAATATGTGGATCATCAGGATTCTCAATCCATCAGATTACCCTTCCCCCTTATAGGAGGCATCACTACGAATGTGGACTTCACCTATTTGAAGTATGACATGATGCTCTATATCATTAAATGTCGAAGCAACCTCATATAGAATTTTAGTATACTCGCTCTCCATTCCAATACTATTCTTGATTTTCAACAAATTACGCTCGTGTGGAAAATAATCCAGTTAGAACCCTAAAAAAGACGATAACAACCTGGTGACAATCCGTAGATTTTTAAACAAAAGACTTGAGTTAGAATGCTATACCTGCGAGCATGTTCTCACCGATTAATTATTTCAACTGATCGAGCAAAAAATTTAGACCCATTATCAAAGAATCGATCTCAGGTTCTAATTCAGACATTGAATGAGCGGTATTTAATGTATCAATAGCATTTGTGATATTATTAATGGCACAATTCACGTGTTGTACCAAAGGGGTGGCTGAAGAAAATATGCATGATGGCAGAAATGGGACATAAAATAACCCAGTCGAAATGAAGTTCAACTAGATGCAACTTTGAATTAATACAATTAAGAGTAGAAATAGTAAACTTAACTTCAGTTTCTTTGAAATCTGCAAGACTTCTTTGGTATGTTTTTGTATCCTCCTTTCCTCCTTGTCATCCAGAGATAGTCTTTGACAGGTAGCAGTAGGGTCAGTCAGATAGCTAGGACAGTTGGGGAAGATGTTAGGGACTGCGAACTTCCTAAGAGCAACTTTCTTCCTTTCCGTCTTCATCATCTTCATTCCATCAAAGAATTGTATGGTCCTTTCGATGTCTTCTTTATGGAAATGATGTATACAGACCTTGAAAAATATAATCCAATAACTATTGAGTGCGGTGTTAATTAATAGTATTGTTACAAGTTCACAACGTGCGTTCAATCGTTTGTTCATCTCATAGTCCTTTCTCGGTCGAGGCATAGCTCGGAACCACTTCTTCGAGTCTCATTGTCAGTAGGGAAGGAGAAGACAGGTATATATTCATCTTTATCGTGGTAGTTTGACTTATATCCAACTACAAGACAGACCATGTTGAAGATTGTAGATGTAGAATCGGGTAACTGTGAAAATAGAGGTAGAACAGAGCAGATATGATGTGATAATAGACATTGAATTGAGTAAAGATGTGAATTTGGAGTGTGACAATATTTTGAAATATTTTTGAAATATTGTGAAGAATTTTTTTTACGAATTATGGGTGATCAAAATGTGGTTACTAAATTTTGATCCTGCAATGTGTACATGACAAGGTATAACTAATTGTGGTATATTCAGATGCTTATATTGATGTAAATACGCTAGAGGATATATTTCTAGAACATCCGGTTGAAATAACCCATTTCATAGCATTTGTAGGCAATGAATTTTGATAGTTTTCAGTCATATATTATTTATGCAAATATCTCAGAAAATGAAGTTTACATTCTTTGTAAAATTCTTCCAAAATATATTGTAAGTATGCCAAGAATATATTCAATAATCATATTTACTCATATAATCATGAATTATTGTAAACTCATCGAGATATCGTTTCGAAAAATCCCAGGGTAATTGCCATCTATGGTCCAGGATTTTAATAGGGTACCATTGCCTTAGTGTATAGAATGCTATGGTTATTCTTATGCAAAATGGGAAATTTAATGTTATGGTTTACTAAATAACAAATTTATATACTTTCAAAGATATGTTTTATGGTCTGCTAAAATTAATGAATGATGTATCTAGATTCATACTGCGGATATTATCCTTCAATTGCCCTGAAAAAGTATAAGTATGGTCTAATACGCTTAATATCTAAATATATATACAGTATACTATAAAAATCATTTCTAGAAATACTATTAGTTTTCAGTGAATTAGTTGACCAGTTGATTATAAAGATAGTTGACTAGTTAATCGAGGTGGTTTGAAAAAACCCTGTTTTTGCATTACTATCTGTTCTCGCATACGGTTGAATGTCTTGGACACCTCGAGTTGCATTTAACCTGCTTCCGTTTGCACTGGCAAGTCTTGCTCTGGTAGCTGTCTTACATTGGTATGAAACGCACGATGTAACGCCTGCCTATACAGTCTTCAATCCAAGACTTACTTTTGGGGGAAGTTGTCATTATGGGCAACGCTATATATCACCACTATTCTTTCGTTGTATTTAGCCCATGCAGATAATTTGTGCAATTAAGATACTATGTAATAAGAACAGCCTTAATTACAGTATGAAAATTTTAGGAAAATCTGTGTTAATTAACAATACATAAAATTTAAGCTTGAACCTCACAATACTATTCTACGGTTCTTTTGCCCCTCATAATGATCAATAAATTCCTCCAATATATCATTCGTTAGGAGATCAAGGCCTTCAATGCTTATCCGCATCGTGTGTTCAAGTGTGTCCTCGCCCATCCTGTTGCGGAGTCTTGTTATTGTTATTTTCATACACCTAAATGTACGTTCAACAGTGGCTGTTGTTACTAATAAAACCTATAGGCCTCTACTATTGTAGCTAAATTTGATGAGTTTGGAAATGCAATCGAAAAGTCTCCGCTATTGATCAATTTCGATAGTACATCCTGCAAAGATCTATTCTGGAATTGTCTCCAAATTATCCGCCGAAACAATTTCCATTTTGGTTCAGTTTCCTAACCCATCATCATCACCAAAGTTGATATGTTATGTAACACTATAGTAATTTATTAGGATCTTCATCTTTTCCCTACCATAGTTAGGCGATGGTTGAAGTTCGTTTTAGGAGATGGCGAGGGATCAAAACGGACATAGAAGGGACTAAGTCAATGCACTTCCTTCTTTTTTGGATATCGTCAGTCACGCTTTGAATATATGGCCGATACACTGTATGAAGAAATTGAATTTTTTCTCTTCCATGATCACAATGCGTTTTCCACCAACCTGAGTATCATCTGTAAAAACTAATGAATGGTTCTTGATCCAGGTGGTGCCGTTTGCTATTTCTTTAATATCTGTTAGTCTTTCAGTTGTACTATTGAACATTAATGAAAGGCACACTCCCAAGGTCAATCGCTTTCCCCTGTAAGATCCTTGTAACTTGGCTACTGTATAGAGTACATCTGATAGCGTTTAGACGAGCTACAGTTTGTATTTTGTCAAGAGAGTTGCAATTCCATCTGTTTCTGCATCCCATTTTCATCATAAATCTCTTCAAAGGTGGGTACCAATGCTGGGATACTCCGTCGCACAGCACACAGGGCTATTTTACGTGCAAGCCATCGAGTATCATTAGGTTTACTATTTTAATTTCAGTAGACTGGAGTTCGCTTGGGCCAGTGAAAGTTTTCTGCTTACTTGGGACAATAGTGAAAAGCTTTCCAGATTGTTGACATTGTACCTAAACTCTCATTATTTGTACATGTCCTGCACAAGCATTGACAACAATAAGTTGAAACTTATGGAACCTGTAATGGATTTATATTGCACTTCATGCAAGTAATCTCAGCCGTCTTTGAAAGCCACTTATATGGCCAGACATTTATTAGTATCATCAAACCCAAGTACGGCTCTCTCTCAGGGACATCGTCAGGCTGGAGAAGCTTGTCAGTGCAGTAGGGTGTTGAATCAGTGTAGGTGAATGCTGGCTGATTGTCCCATGTGCAGCCCTTCCTTCTAAGTACACATCCGTAACGGTACCAATGAGACTGGTGGAACCAGTGCCTGCCTGTCATAAAGCACGTGATAGTTATGGCTCATTAAATACTTGTAGAGCCTACACGTCCCCCATGACTGAGCTCGTGATGTGCTGCCACTAACTTATCCCACAGGGTTTCCTTAGCCATACGCGTGACTTGCTCCGTGTAGTCTCCCGGATATCACCCTCCTTTCATGTACAGGACATTTACACCCTTAAGCTCCTCCACTGAATAGCGCAACTTGGTCCTCCCACAATTGGGATCGTGGTATTGCGACCATCCTCTCTGTAGCTCTCTATAATCCCATCTCTCTCCTCTCTCACCACCAAATGTAAATTGATTGAGCTACTAAAGCTCTGCTTCATAATCTCTTTAGTATTTGACGAAAGGAAAGGTATGTTGATTTTGTACAGATGACACAAACGCCAACAATAATAACATATTTATATTAAATAGTTAGAAATAGCTCAGTGACTGTCGCGTGATATCAAGTGTTACTATAGGCCTAATACCCCAGTAGCATCTAAGTAACTTTGGTACATATGTTGATTAGTAATTACACAATTATATTTGCGTTTTAGTTAACCCATAATATAATAACTAGCAAATTATATAAGAATAACCTTACTCAATTTGGACGGTGATATACATATATACTGTATTCAATAATTTTAATAGATTTTATTGCCTTGTCTTACCACTTTTTGATTGTTGTATGTCGTATGATACAAGTGTGTATGTACTAAATATACAGAGTATAATCGAATCCGATTCTTTCTATCCATTTCCACGAAGTTTTCTTGTCTATCAGGTTTTCTCTACATTCATACTATTCGCATAAATTCGTATTTTCTCTTTCTTCAACAGTAGACTTTAGTCCTACTCTTTTCAGTAGATGTGTTTTGTTCTCAGCTACATAGGGCATTCAAAGAGTTCGTAACTCTCCACTGTAAAATACTATTAGTTCGTTAGTCTACTATTTTGTTGATTTCAATATTTATATCTATGTTTCAACTCTCGTACAGACTTTAGTCTGGTAAAATTTATCAATTAATTTTCAGGTTACAGCTATTAATTTTTGATTGTTAATACGCCATATTTCAGCTTGGGAAATGTGATTTTCGAACTCTTCAGGTTTGATTTTCCAAAAAACAATTGTTTCAAAATTCATCACAAATACCCAGCATCTCCAATTTTTAAGATATGGAACCATACTATATGTAAATATGTTTTATACGGGACTATACGAAGTGTTTGTTATATGGGGTAGTCGTCAGGGGGGCTTCCACTCTAATTGATTTCGCCATTTATGTCCCACCCTGGACCAGAAATGGCCATGCCGGCCAGTTATTCTGGACTAAAACTGGGATGATTGTACAATTATGTAATTTCACCTTGAGCCTTTTCACTGACTAAAATATGCCAAAAAAGTTTTGGAATAATTTGGAAAATATTTATATACTTTCCCATTGCATTGTGAGTGTCTTCCCGTAATTGTTCCATTCAAAAAGTAGTCTGGCTAGACAAATTTCGGTCATGAAAACCCATAAATATTGTCTCCTTTGAACTAGCTTTGGAAACTGGTCTAACTTTAGTTTCCAAAACTGATGGACTAATTTCTTCCCCTGAACAGGTCCGGTCTCATACTGCCATCTTTCCTCTCGCACTGATCTCCCTAGGGTGAGATGTCCTGCGGACTTGTGGTATCAGGGTGTTGAGTCCTCCTCTAGGACATGCTCGCGTGTCTGCACGGATTCCCAGTCCTACAGCTTAAACATTGAAATCAACTATATACTACTTATTTCAATTTCATTTTATATGGGTTCTGCGCCTATGTATGATCCATTTTCTACACCAATTATAATTGTACGAAAAGTATGAATATTGTTACTAAGAGCAGCTCAATTTTGGAATTCCCACTTTTAGCAATCAAGTTGAAGATAATTCTATAGAGATATTTACTTTGTTCAATGTCAGACATTCCGTTAGTTGTTTGGGTGCTTTTTCCCCCTTTGTTGGTTATAGTCCAGAGACTTAGCGAGTTAAGGGGAACAACTGGACAAGTTTAACAAGATTTTAGCAGAAACTAAGTAGACGATAATAAATGAATCTTGGATGAAAGATAGTTTATCTAGAGGTTCTCCCGATTTTGTTTGCCAAAACAGAGTTTAGCAAGTTGTGAAAGCTAAAATATATGTTTTCTACTAAAATATTTGATATCTTAATTTTTATTGTTCGAAAGTCTCAGAAATTTCAACTCTAAATAAATGAAAGTAGATTTATAATTCTGACAATATTCCAGTAATTATATTGCCTGAAATTCAAATGATTCTTACAGAAAAGGTCCTCGCTTCATAGAAAAGAGAGTCTTGAGATTCGATTTCATTGTTTTTTCAATTTTGTTCTTACACTAATATACATTGTGTCAATATTTCATTTGAGATGTAAATTGTTATTATCTGCCTATTTTATTTATCATAATATATCGCACTGATTGTTTCATGAGCTTCAGTACAATATATTGGATCAAGTCTATATTATACCAGAAATATTATCAATAAGAACTAAAATGCCCACTAAATGCAGATGAGAGCAGCGATATGTCTATAGCAAATACTTCTTTCTTGAACAATTTAGTTTAGTTTACTGAAATGAACAAATGACCAATTAACTGAGTTTTTCACCAAATATTTCGACAGGGGAATTGTAGCACACAGGGCCCAGTAGCATATAAGGTGCCACATGAAAATCGAATCAAATATTCTAGAGACTAGGGGCCGTATTCACTAAGCATACTTAAGTATGTACTTAGTACTTAAGTACTAAGTACATACTTAAACCGTATTCACTAAGATTGGTATTCACTAAGATTTAAGCTCATACTTAAGTATGTACTTAAGTACAAAAGTTAAGTAACCTACCGAGGTTGCTTAAGTTATTCAAGCTCTATTTTAAGTTTCCAAACATATAATATTTATAGATAACATTGATGTAATCACTTCATTCACTCGTTTTCTTTGATTAATTCATACTTTCACTATAAATTTAGATTTTCTATGATGTAACAATATTACTAAATCGTATATCTAAAGCTGCTGCTGTTGATCTTTTTCTAAAAGTCTCTGCTTTTTATAACGGTAATACTCCCTCTGCTCTTCAATCAGCTCTAGTTGAGCCGAGAATACTTCCATCTATTTAAGAAGCACTTCTCGTTGCAGAGGAAGTAAATCAGAGACCGATGTTGACTGTTCGATGCTCCTCTTACGCTTACGCCTTCCCTCTGGACGACTATTAACTACAGTAACTTCTGGTCCCTCAAACACTGGCGTTACTTCACTGCTTTCGCTAATCTCGGTGTGTGAAGGCAATGCTGTTGGGGCCTGAAACATATCAACACTACCACATATTCCAGTGAACGCTGGCGTACTTGAGAATATCTGTGATACTCTCTCCGTCACAGATGTGGATAATTCCCTATCAGAGCTTAGGATCCGGATGTCTTCATCCTCCACTTCACCAGCTTCATTTGGCCCTCCTCCTGTCCTCCTCGCTTCCCTTCGACTGGAATCCACACGGGCTTTTGCGGAACCTTTTAGATTGTTCCACTTCTTCTTTATATCTTTCACATCTCGGTTGTTGCCATGGATGGAATTGATTTTCCGCATAACATTGTTCCAAAGCCTCGTCTTTTTTTTGTTTATCTCCGCGCACTGACCAGCAGTACCCCTCAATATATCTCCAGCATCCTGGATTGCCTCAATGAGCGTATACTCCTCCTCCTTTGTCCAATTTACTTTGCGAACTTTGTCCATACTCTTGCTTTGGAATATCAATAACCTCCACCAATTTATAGTTTTCATAATGCAACAACTAGCTCCCAATTCAAGTGCGATACTTGATACATCTCACAAGTAAATATCCCAACTTCAAAGACCAACACCCTACTTAGATGTTTCAGAACTACAAAGACCAACATCCTACTTAGATGTTTCAAAACTACAAAAATCCATATTACCTTATAATCACTTACTGTGCAAAATGTTTACATATCACACCACAACATATATGTTATGTGAATTTAGTTGCTAAAATTATGAATAGAAAATTGATCTCTGTAATGCTTTGATGCCAAATGTCCAACAGTTTCCTCAAAGTCAAGAACATCATCCGGATAGGAATCATCGGAGACTTCATCCTCTAAGAGAGGTTGTTTCCACAGTATTGCTATGTTATGCAATACTGCACAAGCAACTATGATGGAACAAACTTTATCAGGACTCATCCTGAGCTCTCCATGAAGACAGTGGAATCTTCTTTTCCATCGCCCAAATGTCTGTTCAACAATAACCCTTGTCCTCTTATGTGCATAGTTGTAGTTAAATTGGGGAGTGGATATTGGTTGGCGATAAGGAGTGAGTAAATATGGCCTCATCATGTAACCGCTATCTCCTAATATATGCTCCCCTATTGAAAAGGTATTTTCAACATGCATCCCAACACCTGAAATCTTCCAAATTCGTGAATCGTGAACAGACCCAGGAAAACGTGCCAATACATCACTAAACATTCCATCTGGTTGGCAAATAGCTTGGACGTTAATTGAGTGGTAAAAATGCCGATTTATATAATCTGCTTCATTTTCTGAGGGTCTTTGGATTCGTATATGTGTCCCGTCAACTAATCCTACTACGCCTGGAAAGTGAGCAATCTCATAAAACTTGTTTTTGACTTCTACCCTCTTGAGACCAGCAGGCAAACTAACAAACTGATGGTATATAGCTTGCAAACCCAGAGAAACATCTCGGATATAACGAGAAGCAGAAGCTTGGCTTACGTTTATCCCATCTCCACAAATTATCTGGAACGTTCCAGAAGCGAAAAATTGAAGTGCCACACAAACTTGCAAATGAGGGGAAGCAGCATAAGAACGCTCGGTGAAATTCAAATAGTTAGCTAGCAACTCTGTAATTTTAGATATTGAAACTCTAGAGAAGCGGAAACGTCGAACAAGTTCAACATCATCATAACAATCTAGGGGATCATTGAGATCCCTGAAAACTCGTTGACGTGCCATTGAGGAAGAGGTTTCTTCTTCTGCGAGAAATAGTGGAATCATCTGTGCCATTTGTTTATATTAAAATACTTGAATATTTATATATTATATTTGATCATAAATTGATTTAGCAAAACATTCATTAGTGTAACTTAGAATGTATAATTCAGAATGAGAGTATTTAACATTACGTACAAAGTAATGCATTCCTTAGTAACACATATGTTATATCATAAGCGTTCGAAGCATTCCTTGCAACATTATTTGTGGAATATTTCATGAACGTAAACCACAATATTATCATGAGATCATGCATAAAACATGAAAAGTTTTGAAAATATATTCCTGAATGATTGAAAGTAATTCTGTAAAGCAATCCATCAGAAACTCGAAAATTCATGAATATAAGTGGTACTTAAGTATATACTTAGTTAAGTACATACTTAAGTACGTACTTAACTCTTAGTGAATACGACTTAAGTACGTACTTAACTAAGTACATGCTTAGTACTTAAGTACGTACTTAGTACTTAAGTACTAAGTATGCTTAGTGAATACGGCGGTAGGTATCACGAAAATTGTTCCAATATCAAATCTAGATTTTCCTGACTGAACAACAGTAGAATAGGATGCTTGTACATTCAGAACACTACTATCTTCATCTAGAAATCTCTTGTTTTCGACGTTATCACCACTGCATGTATTGTTAGCTTGAGACTCAAGTGGCTAAGGTATAGATTGTGGTGTTAAATCCATCCCAAATTCAAAAAGAGTTCGCTTGCTTTTCTTTGATTGTCTCCTCTTGTCATCATGTTCTCTTCTCTTTTATGTTCCACACTGTAATCGATATTAACTCATGATTCGAATGATAAATATGTATTTCCAAAGATCTTGACTTTCTACCTATAATATTCAAACTATTTCTCACAAGAATTGGCAACGGTGCTATATAATCATGGCATCAAATGTTAAAACATGTTGCAATTTGGAAATATGACTTTTCTATAAATTCTGGGGGGATGACATTGACAAGAATGAACCAGTAATATTCATTTAGTAAGTTATCCTACTATACAGTACCTTAAGTATGTATTAGAACGAGTATGCATGCAAACAATTCGAAACAATTCGATCTTTATTTCAACTCTATTATTTACAGATATGTCCATTTATCCTATCACTTTCCAAGATAGTCCATGTAATCCCTAGCCATTTCTGGGTCCAGCCATTGGGCAATTGCCCCCCCCTCTTGGCGGATCTGGATATAGGCAAACCATTTGTTAATGCTTGTAGTTCACTATTTTACATTTTTATCGCATTCTTTTTCTAAAGAGTCACAAAACTGTTTTCTACCTTGTCCTTTGCATTTCTGTTCGCTGATTCCAAATCTCTCAATCCCAACCTTTTCTTATCTAATATTTGTGTTAGCAAATAATATTCAAGGCAACAATCACCGAGCTCCACACTGACATGATTTTATTCCGATGCCGGACAGTGAGGGCAACAAAGCACACGCTCGTATTGCAAAATTGGGAACCTGTTAAAGATTCATAGTTATCCTCCCTAAACCTCTCCACAATCTCAAAATCTCTACATCCACTATTGTATTTAAGTTTCTTTCTGTTAGCGTCATAAATGTAAACAATACCCACATTGTGATAATCGAATATGCTGATTCTAAATATGATAATGTAAACAACATGTGTTGTGAAGGATATTTGTTGGAATTGGATATTATGATTAATCATTACGTCACATTGGTAAGAACGTTAGAATTTTCCAACTCACCTATTTTTGGCTAATAATTAATACAATTCTTGGGAACTTGTTTCACCATTCATATATTTATTATATCAATTTTATGCCTATTTTATCTTATAATTGCTATATATGGTCATGAATATTGATATCCTTACTTTGTTTAAAATACACAAAAACTCGGATATGGCATGCCCTCGGGAAATTATAAATTATTGCCTACTTATCAAGTTTGACTACTGAATGTAAATCATGTTCAAAAGTATTCTAGATCTTTCCCCCATTTATAAATATAGTTGAACTTGCCACTCTTTGTGTAATGTTTCAGGATCCAATGAAATTGAATCATTGGCTAGAAATGACATGCAATTTTTTACTTATAAATGATATATTCAAATGCTATGCTTATATATCCGTAAACTACTATATTATTCCATATGTTTCAGGTTATATCCACTAAAGCTAAATAAAGCTAAATTTGAGCATCAAAATGACACTTTTGACATATTTTTCTGGTCCGAAATTGAATATATATGTGTCTTGCACATTTTATATAACCCAGATTTGTTTATAATATTAGTGTTACATTACTTTTACCACGTTTTAGTACTCACATGAATTTCCATATTGGATATTTTTTCCATGATAAGCCGTTCTGAATTACGTAACCCAATTGAATCACTCTTTGTTCTAGTCGACTCTGATTTATACAGTCAGGGACAAAAGTATTCGAACACATAAATATATTGTCAGAAATTGTATACTCTTTCCCCCTCCTATATATCGTGTAGTCTATATTCGTAGCTGCTATCTAGTAATTTGCATAGAACAACATTTGCTTATTCAAGAATTTCAAAAAAATACTTTCGATTTACACTTTTAGAAGGTATTAATTATTAATAATCATTAGATAATTATTGATAATTAAAATATGTGGTAATTCAAAGCTTATTAAGAATCTATGGTTTCTGACTTGATATTTGAATTCTACGTAGGCAAGTTACCCCAGATTGAGATTTCCAATCGGATTGAACAATTTTTACCAAAGTTATAGAAGAATTTCAATTTGCCCCACTTGTGCCACTTTTTGAAAAAAGTGGCACAGGTGGCAGGAAAAAGCGCCACAACAAGGTAATCAACTAGGGTTAGGAGGAATAAGTCGAAGTAATATTTTCGAATGATATGACTATGCTAACCCTTGAATTCCAAAATAATCTTTTGGTAGCGGCCACTTGTGCCACCTTGGGTAAAAGGTGGCACAAATGGCACAAATTGAAATTCATCTATAACTCTGGTAAAAATTGTTCAATCCGATTGGAAATTTCAATTTGAGGTAGCTCGCCTACGTAGAATTCAAATATCAAGTCAGAAATTATAGATTCTTAATAAGCTTTGAATTACCACATATTTTAATTATCATTAATTATCTAATGATTATTAATAATTAATACCTTCAAAACGTGTAAATCGAAAATATTTTTTGATATTCTTGAAAAACATATTTTATTCTATGCAAATTACTAGATAGCAGCTACCAATATAGGCTACACAATATATAGGAGCAGGAAAGAGTATACAATTTCTGACAACATATTTGTGTGTTCGAATACTTTTGTCCCCTGACTGTATGTGGCAATGTAAACGCGTTCACACTATCTTTTGGAGTGAATGTTTATCCTCTGATTTATGCCACTTGTGGTTTAATAACTTTTATGTAGAGTTGGTTTCTATGTATTATAGACTAATCTCATGGTCTCGTGTTTTGGAACATGAACCCACGTCAGTAGTCCCTAAGATAATCCGCATAGCCTTGTATCAAAAATATTTCGTTCAATTTGAATTCTCGTTTTGTATAAGCAAGATATTTGTCACTTAAGATTCAGATTCGCAACCAGGACTGTAATTCTATTACTAAAACAATTAAATAACTACTACCACATTATTGACTTAATAATCGTTTTACAGTTGTAGACCCTCGATTATCAGAAACGTTCTTATCTGAAGAATAGGAAGCTTATTTCGTCTGTAAAAATTTTATTCAACTATCCCACCCTTTATACTATTTATTAGTCCCCAATGCTTGAAATTGGATATCCTGGTCACTAACTCGGAACAATACCATATGTGTAATATGAACCATTAAAATTTACATTCGTGTTCGCATATTAGTAATTCATCTATTTTTATTTCGAAGTTATTTGTAATTAGTGTTGACAGATCAAAGAACAAAATTCTTAGATTTGAGCCTAGGGAGGAATGTTTGACTTTGGAAGAACACTGGAAAACTTTATTTGTTTTGGCCCGAACATTTATATCGACGAACTGTACATGAACTTACAATTACTTGGCATGGAGATAGCATGTATGCAAGTTTGTGACAAGAACTTTGTGAACACTTCATCTGTTCATAATGTTTGCAATATATCCTATTACCCAAATTTGTCACACGACTTGGAACCACCATTATACAACGCTACTGAAAATCCTCATTTTCTGTTTAATTCAAGCTACCAAATGACAAATATATATCGAATACAGTTTAGGCATTATATCCGCCCCTGCGTACCACCATTCAAAATTTGACAAGACAATGAAATGAGGTAATTAAATGCTAAAATCCTAATAAATCCAATTTATGAGAGATAGGATAATATAATTACAATCGATGAAGTGTAGTTGTTATGTGGGATAATTTTCCGAATATTATACTATCGTTACCATAGTAGTGGTGATGATTACCTTCTCAGATGTTTTAAATAAAGTGCAGCTCCTAATTGCATGGATGATGTACCCTTCGAACGTCCTCCCGCGCGGAATATATTCCTGTCAAATTTAACACCTTTTGATGATTAATTATAATTTCACACAAAAGAATACTACAGTTAATGTTTCAATATTTTGTTCGAGGTGGTTGAGTACGTAGAGTCCGATTTTGAGATTTTGAGAGTCTGAAAGTTACATATTCCAATTTTATCATATGATTTACTCATATTTTATAACATCTCTTTGCTTTTCTTTCCAAATGATTCTAGATATTTCTTTTCGACTGTAAGCCATAGGTAATTGACTATGTAGATTCCAAATTGTACGTTACCTAAATGAGATATGATAGGATGAATCATATTAAACATAGGTATGGTATAGACCGCGTCCTATATATATATATATATGTATGCATTTATAATTACTCAGGTCAAGAAAATTTATGTTTTCTAAAATTTTCTCCGCTAATTCCGAATCTGAAGTCCATTTTTCTCTATTACGTAACAATTCCACAATATCAGACTTGAAAATGTCAAAAATTGTTAAATCTTCGGTTATATTTTTTATCTTTGAGAGTGATGACCAAGAAATTACAGATATTTGAGAACAATAGGGTATTTGCCACACATATAGAATCAAAGAGATTTCTGTATAGCCGAAACTGTAAATTTTGGGAAGGAATTCAAACAATACGCAAAAATAGTGAAATAAATAGAATACCTTATATCATTTATGGAGTGTTATTCACCTGTTTCGGTTGTATAGAGCTCTTTCAGATAATTGTGAGACATAATTTCACGTAGGTTCGGCAATTCATTGAAGTTTGAGAAATTACATTGATATACAGGAAAAAATTTGGAAATTTTAGCAGTTTCCCCATTTTCCATGATTATAATAAAATTGTGACGTGCTGTAGTATATAGAGCACATATTCGGAATCACCATATCAAACTTGATACAAACATTGGAAAATATATAAGCGTCTGTTATTACATTTATAATTGCAACAACAGACTTTGCTATAACAGAACAAGCTACGAAAATGCTTACGGGAATAAATTTTACTACAATAAACATTCATGATATTTCTTACAAAATGAGGGCTAGTGATTAGTAAGTGTTTATATCTCGCAATGGCTTCTTATCAAATTGCCTGTTTACGGTATCTTTTCTTTTGTTCCGTTTCTCTAAGGTATTTTACAGTTGTGTAAAGAATAACCGAGATATGAATTATCATTCTTTAAAAATAACACAACATAAAGCATATTTTCATTGTTTTTTGTTTTTTACTATTTTAAAGCTAAGATTTATAATATTCTTGATTTTATTTAGATGCTTTCAAATTCTTTACACAAAGAATATTCTGGAGACAATTTTGTCCTGTACTTAATGTTTGAAGTATTCACGGGAAAGTCAAACCGTAGCACCTGAAGATTTTGTACTCCGACTTGTATCACATTTAACGCCGGGTAACGTGTTGGTCTGTTATAGTTTTCCATCCTCAAGTTTATCAAAGAAATTACTCGAGTAGCTTGTTATAGAATATTTTTGGTATTATTAGAAACAGCGATTGGATTTCCAAAAGTGATGAATCTTGTTGTGAAGTGAATTTTGCCACATCCTTCGAATTTCCTTTTTCGACAAAATCAAACAATGGTCGCATACATGAATAGAATGAACAAGAACGTGAAAAATTGTTTTCTAATCATCATCATCCTATACAAATTTCGGATCATGTAAATTCGAAACCAGTAATTATATTCGAATCTAACGATACATGGCTGATGTTGACATTTTAGATGTGAGTTCAAAGAGTTATACAAGGGTTGTTCAATAAATAATGAGACCTTATTCATAATTTTTATAGTAAACCTATATAGTAAACCTATACTCATCATATTTGATTTTCAAATGTTTCGATGATTTCCCCCTTTAACTTTATACATCGTTTCCATCGTTTTGGTAACTTTTCCAGCCCATGTTGCAACAATACGCCGCTTGTCAACTTGCCTCACCTCTCTTGTTTAATCGCTTGACGCAATTCTTTCAATTCGTCAACGTAATAATCACTGTTTATGGTGGTCTTCTCAGGTAACCAGTCGAGGTATATAATTCCTTCCCTATCCCAAAATACTGTTGCCATTCTCTTCCCTGCTGATTTTCCGGCCTTTGCCTTGATGGGTACAGGTTCATCACGTCTCTTCCACTGCTTCGATTGAGTTTTGCTCTCTGGTTCATAATAATGAAACCAAGTTTCATCCCCCATTACTATACGATCCAAAAAGTCTTCCTCTGCCTTGTATCTTAAAAGTAATTCTTTGCTAACTCTGACCCTTTCGTGTTTGCGTTATTTTGAAAGAAGTTTTGGGACCCAACGCGTAGTTACCTTCGACATTTCCAGATCTTCAGTGATAGTCAAATGTAATGTGGCTTTATATACCTACCCCCTCTTCTAACCCCCGCAGAGTTATTCGTATGTCCTCTTCCAATATTGTTTGGATCCTCTCGATATTACTGCGGGTTTTTGAGGAAGTCGAACAACCTGGACGAGGGTTATCGTGGAGGTCCACATCGCCATTATCAAAGCGTCCGATCCGTCTATATATTGTGGCTTTCGTAGGACATTCATCACCGAAAATATCCTGCATTTCACGAAGAATGTATAAGCCAGTTTTCCCCTTTTTCCACTGGACCAAATTATTTGTCGTTTTCCTTCTTTGCTAAATTTCATTAGTTGAAAAACGTAGCCTATACAAATTAAACTTTATACTGAAGAATATGCTAGTAGAGTAAAGAGTATTTTGTATAGATTTTATACAATCAAATTAGGCTTGTAATCTGATACTAGGCTTAGAGCTGTATTAACTAGAATATGGATTCGATACATTAGTTTCAATACTTATGAACAACCCTTGTAGACCTTCGAGAGCTAGCGGAAGATGGCCTTGCGTCATATACATTGATTTATTTCAATGACAGTGCTGACTGACTACGATCTAATTATGAATGCTAGTTTCTGGATCTTCTTGATAAGAAGTTATAATTCCTCAACATATTTCGAAGAAGAAGTCAAATAGTTACAACAACAGGAAGGAATTGCAACATTATATAGACATATCGTCCTTCGATATAATGTCGCAATTTCTTCCTGTTGTTGTAATCATTTGAGTTAAACGAATTTGTTTCGATTGATGAATCTGATGCTCTACTACTTAGCAAAATTTCTATTTAAACTTTGTCACCTAGTTAATTTCCTCTTCCCTCTCCAGATAAAATACCCACTGTTAGCTTCCTACAAACTCATTTAGAACTGCCATCTAGCAGTGAGACAAACTTTGGCAAACAGGCGGAAGCTGCTGCGTTTACCAAATATTGGCATTTTCTAGGGCACGGGGGAAAAATATTATATCCCGTGAAATTTTGGTTTGACATTTATCTAATTTCGCCTGGAACTCTATTTCTAAAGATTCCATTGAATTCAAAGTGTAAAAATACGTTTTCTGAAACCAGATTTCCATTGGGCCCTATTTCTCCAAACATAATTGAAGATAGGGACGCCGTGTATTTAAACTCACATGAAACTTAATTGGCATTTTTTAGCCTAATTATGTCCGAATTTCCTAATTTATTGGTGTATTGTAGTGAATCATAAGTATACTTAGTATGTATATTATGAAAAAGTAAACGATGAGGGACAATATTACCTAATTCTGGGCAATTATTCTTATAAAACTTAAATATTATCTGATTGCTATGTAATTCAGATAATACCCCTATAAAATAAAATCTTCCATTTTCAGTTTAATAGTTTTTGGGCTAATATTCGTGGTCATCATAAAATATCCATTAACTACACTGATATACAACATTTTTGATGATCTTCTTTCTCTATTATTTTTGCATAGTGTTGATATATTGGGAATTATATGTATTTTTTTCATTCTCAAGGATACTAAAAGTAAGAAATTTCTATTTTAGTTATTTCGGTCTTTTAATTGACTACATGGTCAAAATATTTCTAAATTCAATTCTAGACATCACACTTATCCAATTATTTGGTTTTAATTGCTTATATGATGTAAATTGCCTCTAATAGTAGTTATAATCTGTTTGATTCCACTCTTGTTCATTTTATTGTTTATGGCTTCTCGTGTTTGCAAAATTTCCTGAAATTTTTGTCGTATTTGTTGGAGGTATACTACAACTGACCAAAGGAAAATATCACAAAGGCTATAGAACGCTGTTATTTTGCATATTTTGGATGCCATCTTGGGGTTTAAGATAAGCCGTGGGCTCCACACAATGCATGTAAGACATGCACTGGGAACTTACGCTTGTGGTATGCTTGGAGGAGGAAGAAAATGCCATTTGCGTTCCAATGATATCGAGAGAACCAATGTGTCATCTTTTGGATTGTTATTTCTGTATGACGAAAATTGATGGTATCACCCGAAAGAATAAATCCAGTATTGCGTATCCAGACGTACCGTCCACCATTAGGCCAGTTCCACATTCAGAGGACCTACTTGTACCAGTTCCATTAGAAATATTGGACATTACCAGTGGCAATGATAGTAGTGGAGATTCTAATGAGTACATACTCCCACCAGATAATAATTCTCCTCAGCTTATTGATCAAGATGATCTTGATGACCTAATAAGAAATCTCAATTTACCAAATCATCTTCTGTCTCTCTGTCTGTCTATCCGTTTGTCCGTTGCTAAGGAAGCTGAAATGGAATGTGGAATTCGTATTTGGAAAAATGTTTGCATCTATGTATATATCTATGGTGTTAATCAGGAAAATATGCAAATTTCATAAACCTTGACTAAAGGTTAGCGAATATGTGAATCCGAATCACACTCATGGATTTGTTATATACAAATTTAAGTTGTTTATATGAATATAAAGTAAACAAAAAAGTAAACAATTTCAAAATTATCCTAGAAATGTGGTTTCAACGGCTATTGTAGGGTAATCGGGTACGCTGTTTCCGAAAACCACACAAACTAGTAGTCAAAGCGAGGGCCGAATGCCGAGTACAAACAAGAAGTGTTCGAATCCGCGTAGCGCAAGCAAGCATAGCGTGCTAGTGATAGTTAATATTAGTATGATTTAGTAGGAAATAAACATGAATGCAGGGCTGTACGCATATTTTTCTTTCGGTTTATTATGTTGATGATCTCTGATACGGTAATAGTGGATTGTCTTATGAAGAAAAAGCTATAGTTGATTCTAACCATTCAATGCATATCAGACTGCATGTATATTCCTAATCATACATAGTGTAACACAATTTGAGTTGAAATGAATTGAAATAAGTTGAATGATTTGAAATGAGTTGAATGGGTTGGTTACATCTAAATGAATGAGTTGATTTTGCCAACTCAAAATGAGTTGATACAGCCCTGCATGTATGTTTAATTTCATATATTTTATCGCATATTGGTGCAATCTTCCAACCAGAATATTATAAATTCTAGACCTGTTGTGAATATATACCTAACTCATTCATAAACATTCCCTTCAAATTGTTCAATTTCAGCTATTTTTATTTAATCATCAAAAACTTTTTACAATTTTGTATATCAGTGTTATAGGTGCACATGAGCATGTTTGGCAAAAGCTTCCTTAACACACGAACGTGACATCCCAATTTCGATATTTCTTCAAACCCTCTTTCGACTCCGCTCCGGTACCTCAGTCCAACTAAACGTATGAAACCGTTCTAAATGGTCATCTAATATACTTTCCTGAAATGGCTATTGTCGGAATTTATACCATGCAATAATATTTATGCATCCATAAAATCTATGCATGTTTAATTTCCCAGAATTTGGTTATATTGCTCAATATCATTTACTCCTCATTATATACATGCTATGTATACTTATTAAACTTCACTTTATACGCAAATTATATATATCACATTTTACACGAATAACATACGGAAATTTAGACAGATTTAGGCCAAAAAGTAGCATAAATGGGAATTTTGTTTCATCTGATGTAAATCTTTTTGAAGTCAACATGTGTTTTCACACAGGATACTTTTGTTAAACTGCCTCCTATCTTCAACTTTGGTCAAGTTATTTATAGTATTCCTGATGTCTTCACTGGAGAGAGTTTAGCCCTCCAGCCCAAAAAATGCCCATTATTGAGAAGAGCAGTAGCTGTCGACTCTTTACCCAAGTTTTTATGACCCCTGGATAGTGTAGTTAGGTTGAATGCATAGTTCGGAAATATGTTACCCGTACCCCTTTTCTGTCTTGTCTTAATCATTTGTGAAATATTGGGAACTTTTTTTGTCTCAATACATAACCTCTGGGCATAAAAAATGTTTGTTTCAACTATACGATTAGTATAGTGTGGGTTGCATTATCTGTGATCTGTAAATAACCTTAGATTTGTAAAACTACAAATATAATTTATCCTGACGGAGAATAAAACGTTTGACGTACGCGGATTGGAAACAAGTATTTTCTTTTAAACGGCCTCACTAATTCTTGTTGCTTTTCGCAATAATTCTCAACAAATAGGATCTATTGACAGTATTGTTACATATATTTTTGAATATTGATAGAAGTTACATACTTACATTTATCGTTCTTCATATTTCTCCGGATACAGCAAACAAAGGTCTCAACGAACCCCATCCAGTCCTCTATGTAAATATGAGTTGTACTTGTTCCTGTTAAGCCGGGATTTTTTGTCTATATAAATTTTAAAGAAATTTCTCTAATGAATTTTACACAAGTAAACCAAGGACCACTACTAATAAGTCATACTACCGCCATTTAACTCTAAACAAAACAACGTCAAAATTAGGTGTATTTTAAGCTTGGTTTTATTTCTATTCAACCGCATGACATTATAATTTCGAGCCCATTCGATTATGTGATATTGGCCTTACTTAGGTCTATCACTGTGTCTATCTTATCTAATGTCATATAAATACATACCAACATGCTACGGAATGGTCTCGATAAGAATTCCTTAATTAGGGGCAAAACAGTTATCAATTTGAATATAGATTTCATATAAGATATTGACATTTTGTTTCACCACATTCTAGGATATTTATTTTTGAGAGGCTCTGAGTATTCCCACCAAAGATCGTTAACCGCATCGTTTAACGTTAAATTTTAAATATCTAGCAAATCCAAATGTGTAATATATGCTTAGGGTTATTACATGTACAGGTGACAGAGTTGTCTTTCAATCCTGGTGGGGAACACTGAAACTTGTAAAAACTAAATCAATTATTGTAATTCTTTCTCAAATCATATGTCTACTTCTGTTATCGCGGATAAGGACATATAGAAATACCAGTTTATATCTATAGAGACATAGGAAGCAAAGTATGATTGCTGCGGCATTCATCACATCTTATTACCTGGATAAATTTACATCGAATTAATGATGTTACAGCAGACCGGCTCCTAGTTCCCTGATCGAAGCCTGAAAGCTCGAATGTGTACATGGTGCAGCCTACCGCTTTCTGATTTTTGCAATCTTCGCGTCTCACCCATTAAAGTATATTTGGACTAATTTTACTATTTAATTGAATCTAATGTATAGAGTAGGCTGTATCAATTCTTTGATTCATTTTTTGTATATTTTGTCAATTCTAATTTGACATTTGATGCTATTTCATTTTAACTATACTTTCAATACTTTGTTGTGTGATTGATAAGCTGCAGCACAAATCTGGTTCAATATCAAACCTATTTCTAGCCTTTGTTTTTTCTAAGCATGCTAATAAATGTTATTTCACACATATCAGTTGGTAGGAACGGCATTAGCAATTTATGGATTATTGTGACATATCTAGGTAGCTTATTAGCTTGGAACTACAAATCGAGTCAAGTTCACCCTGGAAAAACATGCTCTTTGCTCCCGAGTCATTCACAAATATGATAAAGTCCTCGTAGGCAACAGTATCATTTTTCGGGTTGCATCATCCAATTTGACTAGGAATATATTTCGAACCAGTGAGAACTGAGATTTCATTATTTTTGTGAATATATTTCAAATTCACCCCTGAGTAATTGTAAATACAATCCACTGATATTTTCGAACCATCTCTAATTGTAGATTTATGATCTTCAATATGTGTTCAAAGAAGAGCAAACATTGCATGTATCACTGTTTATAATTTCTTTCCCCAGAGATCGACCATTTTTTTGAAAAGCAGAAAGCTTATCCACGAACTCCATGTTGCTTTCTTCACTTTGAGATGACAGGTTCAGAGTGTTGAATCGTTCAAAAATATCAGAGAGATAGCAAACTTTAGTACCCCACTCTTGACTTTGGAAATGGTTGATTCATTTTGTCTTATTTTGGCGCTTCAAAAATTCTGTTCTTTCGTCCTTAAGATCGAGAATACGTTTTAACAAATTGCACTTTGAAAGTCATCAAGCCACAGTGTGGTACAATAGAATCATTAAATTGCATCCATCTCTAAACAAAGATTCCTGAAATCGTGTGTTGAGAGCACTATTTTGACAAAATGGACAATTTTGATTACATCATGCAAGACTAGATTTGGGAGATTGTTAAAGTTATTGCTGCAAGTGCTTCACGATAAATCACAGTGATTTGATAACACATCTGGGACAATATGTTTAACTAGTGTCTGATAACCAGAATAACTTCCTAACTTAGGAAGAATTCCATGAGTCAAACAGCGCAAACTTTTCTCCAATCTATACCTTCTTGTACAAAAAGGTTGTCCACCCTGTTTAAATATCTATTCCACTTGATTGACTTTCACTTGACTGACTAAGAGATTCCTTGAAATCTATATTGTGGAGATAACTGCATGAACCATCAACTGAGCACAAGAAAAACATCCGTTGACTCGTCCAATCGTAAAACATAGGTGGCGACAATTTGATTTTTTCCACGACTTGATCATTTACTTCTGACATTTCTTGTATTCTGTGTTGACATATTATCAGAAAGTGACAGAATTTCCCTTCCATAAGACGCACAATATCTTTCGTGCAAGGCAATACTAATTCTTCTCCAAATTGCGGAGTTTCTTAGATTTTTGCGAAACACTGTGACAAAATGTATTATACTTCAACTGCAGCTCTTGTGTTGACAAATGTCTGTCCTGTAGTGTAAATTTCTAAAGTCTTTGCAGAATGTGATTATCTTTGGAATAAGAAATATCTTCATCCTTGTATGTTGGATGTTCCTTTCGCAATGTATCCTGAGCTGAAACGGTTTAATGGACTGCAGATATAACTTTAAGACACGTGACACATCACGGTTTTTCATTGCTTCAGTTAAGCTACTTGTAAATCCAAGTTTCATATAATCACCTGGATATGCTCTAATTATAGTGGGATTAAAATACTTGCTAAAATTGATTTGTTTGCAAATCTCACTTCAATATGTCTTCCTCTATTCTTCTGTGTGTAAAATCTTGGGATATTATTTCAAAGTTGTTTACTAATTCACAATAGGCACTATCAATAGTACAATTTTATTGAAACTTAATACTAAATCAAAAAGACTGAGTGGTTATATCATGTCTAAAACTTATTTAACAAGATGATATTTACTCTAGATTATAAGTAACCAACTTGCGTAGAGCGACCCAGTAAAAAGTTTATAAGCGAGACGACATATTATAGTGGATATGGAACTACCAGACGTTATTCAAGAGGACCTGTTCCACCTGACCCTGACTTCAAGCCTTTACTGTGGTGAGCAGTGAGTCTAAGCCTTCTTTTCAGAATCAACTTCTTGAATATTGTAATTTGTGCGCCCAATTAGAGTTTTGATATAACTACGTTCTCAACACTGAACTACCTCCTCTTATTTGTTACTCTGTAGTTTTGGCCATAGTAGCTCGAAAGATAATGTGATATTCACCTTTGAATCGAGAGGAATGTAAATCCTGTTATCTTACAATTGTTGTAGACATTTGTACTTGCTATGAATTTGAGGACTTCCTTCCTTCATTGAAGCTGCTAAATTCGCAGAATGAAATTTACTTTTGAGTATTAGTTAAATACATGTGTTTGCAGATTAATTTATTTCTAACCTATATGAATTCCAAATAGCACCAAAATATATTCGTAACCCATGACTAATATTTTCACTACTGAAATTTGGTTATTTTCCTCTCTGCCTACTATATGATACACTGATTTCATGGCATGCTCTCAATTATGCAACATTCAGTGCCAGATTGAAGAACTTGGGTACTATGCGATCGCACAGGCCTTGGAGATATTGGGAGGACCGATGGGCCCTTTAACCAGTCTAAATTAGCTAGACCCTGATCTCGGACATGGATTTCGATATTTTCTGTCTCTCTACAAACTGATTCATGAATGGATTAATTCTTAACGTGGACCTCCATAGCAATATCCATGGAAATTAATTTCAATGTGTTTGAATCGCTTTTTATACATAATCAATGTCAAACAACCAAAATACCAGCATTCTAGGTACAACCGACAGCGGTATTGTTCTAACGATATATTTGAGGGAAATATACATCGTATGATAAACCGATGAAGAATGCATATAGTAAATCCAAGATTATCAAATTTGTAAATGAAATGTTGTTAGAATATCAGAAAAGTAAGAAAACCAGTCTCTACAGTAATGTCCTCCTCTTCCTTGGATGGGGATCACTGAGTAACTGTAATAAAAGTAGCGATTGAATTGAGAGTTACGAATTAGTAATAACTAGCGCGAATAGCTTGCTATGTTGCTGTGCTACAACTTAGTGCTCTGGATTAGCTTAAGTATTGTAAAGCTAAATTGTATAGTGTTATTGGTCGCCACGCTACAGAATATACTCGGCACTACGTGCCTCGAATTCACAGAATAGTTAAAATTTTTAAGATTGTATTATCCATGGTTCATCCAAATTACATTCAATGCCCTAATGTGGTGACACAGGAGATGGTATTCTACCTTTTGCTTAGTACTATGACCACTTCGTGCCTCGAGTATTATGAAATTTGGAAAATTATTTATGTACATTCATGATGACACTATAATCCCACTATGAGTTAGCCTTTGATCAGAATCTTGAAGTCAGAACATTTGTCACATTGAAGGGTACCTGTGATTCAAATTTCCAACTTTTATCATGGCTGAATAGTAATTGATAATATTGAGATTTTTTGAAAATCCAAAGGGGACAATGGCGTCATAATTTCACGATATGTCTGTATTTTCGTCCAAGACTCGAAATTGTCCGGCCCATGCCCAAAGTCCCCCTGTATTCCTAAACACAGCCCTGGAGGTCCTCAAGTATCTTCAATCAATTCTGACATACTTACATATCAGAGCTGCACCAAATGACCCATGACCCACGTGACCCATCGAAGCTGTGACCCATGACCCATATGACCCATCGAAGCTGTGACCCATGACCCATATGACCCATCGATTATCTCGCGACCCATCTTGACCCATTAACACAACATACTTTAATACTAAGAGATTCATGTTGAAAATGATTTAATTTAACTCATGAAATTATGCTGGTTTGTACCCCTCCAAAACTACCATGACAGCTCCACAGTCTCGGGTAACCTTGAATTTCGTTGGTGATTTATAATATTCCGACCATTAAAAGCATTAAAATGCCTCTCGCTTTCTACTGAAGATCCTTGGATTACAAACCCGCATAGCTATATTAGACAACAATTGCAATTCAATTTTTAGCATTATTATATTTTTGACAATAATATTAACATGACAAAACCTAATTTTTGATAATACTAATACCTTTTAGACATTAATGTGTGACAAATCGCATATTTTCGTTGCATTTTTTCCAAATACACTAAATGTATATAAGTGCTGGTGAGTCATGAACCATCAAGAATGACTCATGACCCATTTGCTGCTCTGTTACTTATATATACATACATACATCGTATTATAGTATTGATATTTATGCTACGGATATTTGATATATTTGTAGAACAATATATAACGGGTGAGCACTAAAAAATTAGACAAATTTCATCTTGTTTGAGCTTGTATCAATTATCAACAAAGTATTGTATAATTCGATCATATTTGTTTAATTACATTTTAATTTAGCTAGAACTCAATGGATCGCTGCTAATGGGGCATTGTCTGCAGATTTTCGGATATTCGTCTTGACACTTGAAAATAGCCTTGGACAATTGAAAATTCCACTTGCCTGATTGATTTCCGAATCCTTTGCTTCAACATTCTGAAGGATTTAGCTTCCCACCCACCTTCATAAACTTTGGATTTCAAATAACCCCAGAAATCCTCAATTGGCCTTAATTGAGGTGTATTAGGAGGGTTAGCAAATTTTGGAATATATGGGATATTTAGATCTTCAAAAAGTTTAAGCGTATCTTTCGCATAATGGCTACTTGCTAGATCAGGCCAGAAGTAATATTTACCCTCATCATGAAACTTTTCTAAGAAAGGAATT
>JAKMXF010000332.1:785370-795885 GCA_024704765.1 Oopsacas minuta | reverse complement strand
AGGAATATACCTTCATTAGCTTATTCTCTTGAAAGTAAATCCCCTTGCACTTTCTGACAAAATTCTTCTTTCTGTAGCGATCACTCTTGATTTCTGGTGGGATAATATTCGTCTGGGGTATCCACGAATTACTTCATGCTCTGTCGCATCCATAATGAAAAATGCCAAAAGTAAATATAAGTGTTTGTTGTTGAAATCTAGAAACAAAGTAAAATGTTAGTGTGTGCATTTAGGAAGTCACACATGTATAAATACGAATACTATGTGACTAGGGATGAAATGTTGATATTACTTGATTTGCAATTGCTACTTGCGGGTCAAAATCCTACGCAACAGTGCTCACCCGTTATTATACAAATTTATTTAAGATTTTCTTTAATCAGTATCCTAGGTTGTAATAAAAAACTTCCAGCAACCTATGCTACATAGAAATATTGCAGGGACGAATGGAGTTCAGTTTTAGGTGGTAAACCGTTGTTTGACATGCTTGGTATGTCGCAGGGATGGAAACAGCATCCCTCAAATAGTCAATCAGCATTAAGTGGGGCAATGACTTGGTCATGATTAGGGTATAGATGTTGAAAATGATCAACCTCGACCAAAGGTACCGCAAAGTTTGAATCATGGATGAAGAAATTTATAGTCTATTGTCTATAATTATATATCTGCATTGTTAAATCTCAATAGTTGTCTGTCTGTCAGTTTGTTTGTTTGTCCGTTATCAAGCAAAAGATTTACGGTATGTAATTTTGAAATTGTAGCACAACTATGGATTTATCGTGTTTATCAAAGTACAAGAATTCAGTATAACTTCACTAAAATTTATCGAACGTGCTGAATCCTAATTTCACACTTTTGGATAAACCATATGTACTTTCAAAGACTATAATACTGGAGTATGCTGAGTGTGAATATTGTAAACAACATCTATCTGATTAAATCTCAATTGTTGTTCGTCTGTTTGTTCGTTGAATACCTCGAGGCGAAATGCGTCGAGTCTTTGGCTCGTATATATATGTATCAACAAAATTTAAATATTATATTTATGAATTCTAAATTTAGTAAATTAATACTCACCCCCCGTATAACACTTTGAAAACCTATTTCTTAATATAGTGTATGATCCGTAATTAAATTTCAAAATGACTAAGCATACTTTAATATTTGATTAAAATATGTCTGATTATTATATAGGCTAACAGATTACGGCCGAAGTGTACGTTCGTAACCATATGGGACATAAAATTTTGCCCACTCTTAATTTCAGCACCTAATTAACGCCATAAAATCTCACATTTCCCGCCGTATTCGGATAATGGAGAAAACAGAGGTGAAGTCTTTGCTAGGTTTCCCCAAAGTAATTTAAAATGGAAATGGCCTAAGGCCAATTTTTTCCCTAATAACATACTAGGTGGGACTTTGTATGTTGATTTTAGTTGGATATTTGCAAAAATTATATTTTCATTGTGTTAGAATTAATTTAGAAATGTATTATTGATTTTGTCACTGAAACTGTACTCATTGATAGAATGAATTTCAAAAACTTGGAACAATACCGGTTGGAGCGCCGGTATTCCCCATTTTGACACTGGAATACTTGTCTTATATATATTTTATTAGTTCATCAAATTTTGGTTTCCAACCACAATTTACGTCGATAATCCAAAAATTGCAATAAACTTTAGTTTCTGTAATTTAAAATGGATGAATTTCCATGAATGTTTATTTTGTCAACCAAGATTTATCGAATAAATTCGCTATAAGTAATTGTTACTTTTGTATAATGATTTTTGGGAAGCAATTTCAATCTATCTGAGAGGCAGAAGCTCTCTCAGATTGAAAATGAGGACGACCTGGCAGGTGCTCTTTACTATGACAACGTCGCAGAATGTGGTATAGAAAGTCCACAAATGACTGCTTCATAATTCATAACCGTATAAAATTCAATATTACTATACTATAACCGTTGACGGTCGAAGTGTACTTTCGTAACAATAAGGGATACTAAGATTTTACCACTTCCTTTTAACCAATTTCTCCACTAAAATCCAGATTAGCACCCAATTGACGTCATAAAATCATAATTTCCCGGTCGTCTTTGGTTGATGGTGAATCACATCGAAATTTCTTGAGAACTTCAATATTTGGTCTAAAGCAAGCCCAGTGGGCCAAAGTAACCGAATTTACTGTACATAACCTGAATATTTAATTAATTTCATAAATTTATTATCCTATTAACATACCTCCTTTCATGAACATATTGATTAGATATCTTTTTCTGTTTCAACTGCTCACGTAAGAGGTTTTCTCTAGTACACTCTATGTTTCTTCTCTCTCTTATTTTCCCAGGTGACTTGGAAAACTTTCTGATGTGCGATCATCCATATCTTCTCGATGATCTTCTTCAATATCGGGACTTCTATCATAAAATTTCGAATTGCGTCGAGCATATCCCTTTGACTTACTAGCATTTGCACATTCTTTGACACATGTGGAAGAAGTGGTATATCACTAGAATATTGTCATCAGAATGGAATACAGTGTGAAATTATTTTGAGATTTTCTAAGCTAGTTTACAAATAAATTTCTAGTTCGAAATAAGTCGAATATTGTAACATTTCATTCACGTACGAAGTGGCGCACACATACTTGATATGTACCACTGCTGGCACAAATATGAAATTGATAAGACAATACGACTGTTTTTAAACTTTTCTAAATATTCATACTAGGGTAATAGAGACTATCAGAAAATTGTATGAGGTTCGTGGGATTTGCCATTTAATTTACTTAGCTCATTATCTAATTAATGAGCAAAGTGTAGCTAGAAAGGTAAACGATTCGTACATTTATTCAGGATTATTGTAAAATAATTGTTTATATAATTTGAAGTTGAATATAATCTACAACCATAACAATACAACACCAATTCGATTACAATGTACAAAACTAAGGTTATTAACTTTGCTCACTCTCCTCCACTGCCTATTTCGCCATGTATGTTAACGCTTGTTTTTACAGTGCACCCATACTCATCTTGCTTTCTGTGCAAAACTCTTTATGTATTCTATCAGTAATCCACGCATTATATGTTATTCTTCCTCTGTTGCTTAACACGATCTTTATTATTATTTATTAATATATAGGTAGATGTTTTATGACACATCCTACAAAAGCTATATATAGATGGTTATTATCTGATTATATAAAGGTAAGCAATATATCTCACGATGATGAGATGCTATATACTGATCGGGATTTGGAGAAGAGTATGGATAAGATTGAAGTGATTAATTATCATACTGAAATCGAGGTGAATGGTATTAAGTTCCAATGCTATCAAGCAGGCCATGTCTTAGGTGCTGCTATGTTTTTGATTGAAATTGCTGGTGTAAAAATATTCTATACAGGTGATTTTTCTCGGGAAGAAGATCGACATTTGAGAGCTGCAGAGGAGCCTCCTTATAATCCAGATATCTTAATAATGGAATCTACATATGGGAATAGCCGTCATGAAAAACGTGAAACACGTGAGAACAGGTTCACCACTTCAGTTCATGCAATAGTTAACCGTGGTGGGAGATGTCTTATACCAGTTTTTGCTCTAGGGCGTGCTCAAGAATTACTCTTAATTTTAGATGAATATTGGAGCATTCACCCAGAATTACACGATATTCCTATATATTATGCATCATCCTTAGCCAAGAAATGCATGTCTGTATACCAAACATTTTTATCTGCAATGAATGAGAGAATTAACAGTCAGACTTCGAACCCATTTAGCTTCAAACACATATTTAATAAAAAGAATTTCGACCATTTTGATGATATCGCTGCATCTGTTGTTATGGCTAGCCCTGGCATGATGCAGAGTGGTCTCAGTAGAGGTTTATTTGAGACCTGGTGTTCTGATAACAAGAATGGTGTCATAATCGCGGGTTATTGTGTCGAAGGTACTCTTGCAAGACAAATATTGAATGAACCAAACGATATAATTGCCTCAAATGGAAAACGTCTACCTTTGAAGCTCACGATTGAACATATTTCCTTTTCAGCGCACACTGATATTGATGGTTCTAGCGAGTTTATAAAATTACTTAAACCTAGTCAAATTATTCTAGTACATGGTGAACCAACGGAGACATTGCGTCTAAAGAATTCTCTTCAGAGGGAATTTGAGGAAAGCGATGACTATTGTATTGTTCTTCACAGCCCTGTAAACACACAATCTATAAAGTTGTCATTTAGAGGTGAAAAGATGGCGAAGGTTATGGGGAGATTAGCCTCAAATTATCCAAAAAATGGTTCTGTTGTATCGGGAATATTGGTTAAACGGGGAATTAAACATCATTTGATGAATCCACTGGATTTATCTAATTATACTGAACTTGGAATAGGTTGTGTCAAGCAGCAATTGTCTATTTCATATAAAGGAACTCTTCAATTATTGACTGATCATTTACATAATTTAACTTGTAGCATTCAGTGTTTCCAAACTGATAATAAAGATATACTTATTGCATTTAATGTGATTAGTATAACTTTGAAGGATGAAACTATTGTGATTGAGTGGATTAGTAGCGCAACCCATGATTTATATGCTGATGCAATCCTCACAGTAATTTTACAAATTTCGCTTGTCCCTCTTCCTATTAAATTAACTTCCAATGTTTCACACTCGAATGAAGACTATTTATTTGGTCAATTTTCTTCAAAGCTTATCTTTTTGTATTCTGAAATTTATGGTCAAACTGCGGTTACAGTCATTCGAAATCAATCACCCAGTATTCGAATTTGTGTGAAAGTTGATAACCGATCCGCTATAATTGACCCTATTAATATGGTTGTGGAATGTATTGATGATCAGTTTTGCTACCAAATATATAATTATATGAAGAGACTCCACACCGCCCTCTTACCTATATAGGGAGGAATGTGATATAATTTGGAGATTTTTAAATAATTTTTATGTTATCAATGCAGATCATACATTAAGCTTAATGATCTGCATATCTAAAGTAGCTGTATTGTAACCAAATAGTTCAGATAAGCTCCTATATTCATGGCTCTGACCAGTTTATAAAGTTTAAATTCAGTTTGATCTTTTTATATTCACGAGTTCTTTCAGTTGTTTCTTGGTTCAACAGAATGCAAATCAAATTTTAGTTTTTAATTCTTACAAATGTCGATCACATTGTATACTATTCAACATTTTCTGCTTCTTGTGATAAACATATTTAGCAAAGCTGTCATCACTTAAATTTTGACTCTTTTACTGCAAAATTAGGAATATGTGTAGAAAGATTTTGTTCCGAATAGAATTCAATGTATGGCAAAATGTCCACTACAGGTAAATAGTACTGTAAAATCTACTTAGCAGCCACTAGGATATAGCGGCCATTTATTTTACTCAAACAAATTGATCGTCCGGGAGTTGGAATTTGCACACTTCATAATTTTATCCAGATGAAGTATCCGCATCTCTATTTAATCGCTCGCGTTAAAATTTCTCAAGGTATTCAAAAACGTGGAAAACTTATTTTGTATACTAATCATGACGTAATAATTCCATGGTGTGTTTGCAATTTTTTCAAAGTAATTACTTCAGAACGTGTGACATATTGAAGGGTTTTGTGATTTTCGGTAACAATTATGTCGTAATTTCGTCATTTATGAATTTTCTTCCAAGACTCGAACTTGTCCGAGCCAGACCAGAAATACTGCTCTGCGCCAAAAGTCAGCCTTGGATGCCTTCCAGTTTCTTAAATCAATTCCGAACATACAAATATAAATACATTCATTACTCGCGTTTGTATAGTATAAATTAATGGGCCTTCAATGCTCACTTAATTTGAAAGATTCGTACTAAAAAAGTGCAAAAATCCCTGTTGAGATGAAATTTGAGCATATGTTACAAATACATCTTCTTCAAGCCGTTCTGAAATGTGGGTCAACTGCATTGGAGGTTATCTTAAGTTAAATGTTAGTGGGTGAATTGGAGATTCCATAGTATTTGCATTAGGCACTTGATTATCAACTTTTGAACATAGTGAGCGAGCAAACGTTTAGGGGTTCAAGAGCTCTGGAAATGTGTATGAAGTTTAACCCAGTTCCTAGGATTCAATAACAAGAGTTGGAAATTATGCCTCCGTAATCCAACTGTTCTCTGCAATCATTCAATGCGCAATGGTACACTGAAGAGTAATCATACTATCTAACTGTCCAGGGATTCTTTTCTAACATAACTACTGTCCAGGTTCATAATCTGTAATTCATGATTTGTATTTCGTGATAGTAATAAACGAAATCAACATTAATTCTAAAGGTTCTCTCTAATGTAATATTTTACTAGGATTTGCAATCCTAGAAGAGATGTACTAATCCCGGGTTGAATAGTTCGCATTACATGAATGGTAGTAAAGAAACAATATACCCTAGTGTAATAAATAAGAAGTAGAGAAAATACTGAAGTGTAATAATATGAAGTAAAGAAAATACTGAAAAATCGTTAGTTTGTGTTCATTCGAGGTGAGGTTGATTTCTACGTATAAAGCAAAGGATATCAAGCGTTTTATCGCCAAGCCTAGTTCTAAATGTATTGCAAAGGTATGCGAAGAATAAAATACTCGCTCTCCCTCTACAGATGTTGAGGAACGCTAAGTAAGATTAGATAAATGGTTTCCAATAAATTCCCCCTTTCACTTATCTGCTCAGCGAGTGAGTTCAAACTTCAGGGTGGACAACATCACTTTCATTCGTGATTATCTGTGTTCGATATATGTAGTGATATTTCAATTACTAATTGAGCTACTTTGCTACTGGTAATTCGCCTAGATCTCGATTTTGTGAAGTAGAAGCATTCAACTCATTGTCAATTTAACCCAATACTTCTTCTTTCTCCATTTGAGGATGAATCTGGACAGCAAATCGTTACAAAATGAGATTATCAGACCTCGTTTTGTGCAGCTCCTATAGGGAGTGCCCTAATGGCATGGACGATGTGCGAGTTCCGTACATCCGTAAGTCCATCCGCGCGCGGCTGTGCGAAATCCAGTCTTCGAATGAACATGAAAATTGCATACATATACATATTGGGTCGGAGATTTGTCCACTTCATTATTTTCTTGAATATTTCACAACTTTTTAGTGATTAATCATATTTTCACACCTTTCTATATAATTACAAAATCAACTAGAGATTAGGATTCAACATGATGTCAGGGTAATTGGGGGCGTAGAATGCGATTTTTAGAATTTGAGCCTGAAAGTCACAAATTTTCAGATTCATCAAATAAATACTCAAATTTTCACATCATTTACATGACTCAAAATCATCCTAAAGATTTCGTTTTGACTGCTATTAAGGAGTAATCAAGCATGTGGATTTCAAATTTCACAATTTCAATTCTATATCTAAATAATATATCATATGATTGATCATATTTCACACCTTCCTGTCTATTTTCAAATCAAACAAGAGATTTCGTTGTAACTACTATCTAGGAGTAATCGAGTATATAGATTCCAAATTTGTCATTTTAAATTATATTTACATAATTTATCATATTTTCACACCTTTTGTACATATTTCTAATAGATGATAGAGATGTTTTCAAAAGCTAGGCAGGAGCAATTGTAGGATAACTATTCGAATTTTTCCCTAGGATTTGAGGATAGATGAAGTACCTAAGTGGACGATTAAAAAGGAATATCCTGAGATATTTATCAGTTCCACGAGCCCAAAATCTGTCGGTTCCGGTGCATTGTGGCATTTACTTGGGAGGGTTGAGAGGGTGTATCACCGTGGGAAGAACAAAATATCGTGAAATGGGGCTAATTTGGCCCACTGGGCTTGCTTTAGCCCAAATTTTGAAGTTTTTTAACCTATCGATATGATTTGTAAATAAAGTTCAAAATGATAACACTTATTTTAACATTTCCATAAATTGGTATGATCATTTTCAGGGTTACTACAGAATCATTTCGATATGTCTTGAAAACTTCAATATTTGGGTTAATGTAAATACAGTGGGCCAAAATTGCCCATTTCACAGTACATATCCTTGAGCAGTAATATCTATCTGTCAGCTGGACTTTCTTTCCAGTTATAGTTGTGCTTGAGGATTATGAAAGTATTGCAAAATTATAGAATCATATTTATAAAGCTCCTATACAATGCGTCGCTCAATAGCTCCCTGGACTTTCCCACTAAAAAATGAATGAAAACATTGAATATCATCCAATTAAAACTTGAAAATTGCCTCTGACATAATCAAATTTGCATCACGTCTGCATAATGCATCTATCGCTGATTTTATTGGGGTCAGAGATTGGAAAATTCCTGAGATTTCATGAAGGCCTAGCTATGATTTTTGAACAGGAACATTGATCTTAACTATCCGTTCAACCTATTTAACTGTGAACTCCACCTGGTGTCGGATTTCAGAATCATATCACTACGTAACACAATTTTTGTTTGGCTTCAATTTTTGATGTCTCCTTATGTTTTTTGGGTCGCGGAAATCAAGAATTGTGTTAGTTTTCCATATTTTCAATGCTTTTTGACCTATTTACACTTTTTGCTTTCTCTCAACAAGTTGTGTTGTTCATTATATGCAAATTTATCTACAGCTCTTGTAATAGATTTAAACACGTAGTGATGTGGTGATAATTGTATTTGAACATGAAAATCACTACCAAACAGTACATTGCTGATTACAAGTCCTAGAGAATACAAAACGCACTCATGTTAGAGAGTTAAAATACTTCAAAAATGAACTGTTGAACGAGCTTTACTTTTGTGACCAGAAATGTCTTCCCTTATCAAAAACCACATGTAATCGCCCATCATTGTACTATCCCAGCGGCCTTGATACCTTCTATCCATTAGCTGAATATCTTGATGAAATCTATCACCATGTTCCTCGCTGAAATCCTCCAAATTTTCTTGAAAGAAGTAAAGATGAGAGGATAGAAAATGAAGTTCCAACGACATGCGACATCCCATATTTTGGTAGATCAGAGTACTCACTATCTCTTCATAATTTGGCTCTTGGTTATTTCCTAAAAAGCCATTAACTACATCTCGAAATGCTTGCTATGCCTTTCTTTCTGTTTCGGTCATTTTATCCTCCAGGGTTCTTGACTTTAACATGGTGGTTATTTGGGGGCTAACAAATATTCCTCCTTTTAGTTTAGCATCTGATAATTTTGGAAACATTGCACGGATTTCTTGAAAAGCTTCTCCTTCAAAATCCAAGCTTTAAGAAATTGCTTTATTAGACCTACTTTTATATGAAGAGGTGGTAGTAAAACCTTTTCCCGGCTTACAAGTGGCTCTTTGATGACATTGTACTTTCCTGGCATAATTCTTTTCTTGGCGGCCATTGAATCTTCCTGTAATGCTCTCCATCAGCTCTGCTGTTCCACAAACAAAGAAAGCATGAATATTTGGTGTAACCACCCTGCAGTCCCAACAAAAACCCCAACATCTTAAAATCACCACAGAGCTGCCAGTTAAATTCAGCATAGTTCATTTTAAGCAGTAGTTGCTTGGCATTTTCATAGTCTTCTTTCATTTGTATTGAATAAGCAAGTGGAATTGACGGATATTTGTTCCCATTATGAAATAAAACTCCTTTAAGACTTTTGGTGGAACTGTCAATAAAAAGTCGCCACTGAGGAGGGTCATGTTCAATTCCAGCAGCATCAAACAAACTATTCACATCTTTGCAATAGCACAGATCCTGTATTACATCAAAGTAAACAGAATAGTCCAAGTGCCTCTTCCTGTAAGCAGTTATTTTCAATCATCACGCAGCAAATTCCACTCGGTTAATCTTGACGTCAATTGCTCTACTGCAGATTTTGTTAGTTGCAGATCTCGTATTAAGTTATCTAATTCTCTCCTAGGAGGATAATGACGATCTGCACTTGTTGATTGGAGATACTCCTCCTCAACATCCGAAGTTTAACCTGATATCGAGTCATCACATTCAGTATTAAACTCCAACTAAAATGACAAGAATAAAACATAAGATGCAGATTGTAGGTCACCCTTACAGCATATAAGCTAGCGTAGCCTAATATTAAAAAACAAAACTACTTACAGTTGCTGGTGGTTTTGGAACTGGTAAAGTTTCACTGTGAGGAACAGGTGCAATGGATGAAGGTATACTTGGATAAATCAGTGCTCTTCTTCCCTTAACCTTGCGGTACTTAGCAATATTTACAGGGGCATTCAATAAATACTAATCATACCATCTAAAACTATAGATACTTGTGTAAAGTTGGTAATTTTTGCTATGAATGTTCAAAGTAGTCTCCTTTATACGCTACAACTGAATCTAGCCTTTTAATCCAATTTTCAAATGTCTTTCTGTACTCATCCTTGGGAATGACTTCAAGGTATCTGTAAATTGCCCGACCGAGGCTGAGCCGATCCTCAAATTCGCGTCCGGAGAGGTTATCTTTGAGTTTTCTAAACAGCCAGAAGTCACATGGGGCTATATCAGG